>CANXYI010284579.1:0-14333 GCA_948208565.1 Hura crepitans | reverse complement strand
TGTGACTTAGGCATTAATGGCTACAATTTTTCTTCATTTATGAGGTTGTTCAAGCACCAAGATAGAGGTTTGCCCAAACTGGAGAAATGGTGAGTCCTGACCATGTTGACATTAATGACTTAGCTCGAATTATCATTTTGATAGGCAAGTTCCCTATTCTTTTTGAATCCTCTATTTTGATGTGCTAGTTCAAGGTCAACAGCTATGTCCTTGAGTCATTCCTATGTGGTAATGCCTTTAGCAAAGAGCCTAGCATTCATATAACTATTAGCATTCTTAATGAACATCTTAATCTGGTCAATATCATTAGGCTTGTTCCTTATTTTAATTATTTTATCCTTCTATCATTCTAAATATTCTGAAAAGGATTCGCTGGGTTTTTAGTGTACTAATTCTAAGTTTTTAAGGGTTGCCTTAATAGTTATGTTATTTGAGTACTGCCTATTGAATGCACAGGCCAAATCTTCCCAGTTCATTTTGGTACCAATCCAAGGCCTACCCAATTAGAGACATACTAAACAAGCTTGCCATTTGTGCTTTTGACAGATTGGTCGATCTCATAGCTACTGCATGCTGCTTTAAATAAGTCCTCAAATCAGAAGTGCCATCGAAGTTACTTAAATTTGGTATTTTGAATTTATAGGGCATGGCATGGTTAGGTTTTAGCCTGATGTCTTCTAGGTTAATATCTTTGCCTCTAGTCAACATGACTCATAGCTACTAGCTTTTCATTTAGTTCTTTGATAGGATCTTCCTTGTCATACTTGGGCAGTGGAACCCTATTATAGTTGGGCTTAACAAGTGGTATCTCTTCATTGGAAACCTAGTTATCAACCATTTCTTCATTACCACTATCAGTAGTAGAAGTTTAGCCTTTATCTTACTGGGCATACATACTTAATAGTGCATTGGTTATGGCAGCCATCATCCTTTTTTCCATATCTTGAAGGATCTTATTTAGCATGGTCTTTGTTACTACTTTATCTCCAAGCATGATTGCGCTTTTTGGTAGATTAAAGATGGATCAATGGTGGCTACAAAATAAAGGGTTAGTTATGATATATGAATTATCTAAAATGATGCATGATATGTAACGTATGCCTTATGCATGAATGATGTAAATGTTATGCACACATACACGTGGATGCATGGTACAGATAGTTATTGCATGAATAAGGTCACAAGATATATGAGTAAGAAGTAAATGAACTTTTAAAAGATGGTAGCCTTTTATACATGGTCAGTGTGTCATGTGTTAGTGTGAAGTGTATTTAAACCTATATGAAATGTGTTTACAATGCATGTGAACTAAGACATTACATGGGTGTTTTAGAAAAAACTTATGCTATGAATAAGATATGTAAGGATAAGTATGCTATAATGTATATTTACAAAAAAGTAAGAAGTTTACTTCATAGAGTAAGTACAATACAATGTTATATATGTGTATACAAAAAGGATATATGTTAGATATACAAGGACAAACACAAGTAATAAGCCTTCCAACCTTATTACTCCCACACACATGGTCTAGCCATTTCTTTCCTAGGTGGGGTTACCTAAGCATCATTGGGGGATGCATAGGTTCATTTATAGTCCAAATTAGGCCTAATGACCTCTCATATTTAAAAGTGCATGTAATAATAAGGCTCATAACATTTAAGTCTTGTTTGAGCTGAAATTAGGTTAGGCCCATCCCAGATAAAAGGCACAATAGGCTTACCCCTACTTCAAATAAGGTTAAATGTAATAGGCCTACATAGTAATCATAATGCAATTGCAATCACTTAAGGTCATGTAACCTAGAGGAAGTTGTTAGGCTTAATTATATAGGCTTCATGGTTCGGTATGAGAAGGCTTATAGTTCCCACAAGTGGGGGTCCCTCATAACGGGTCTTTCTAATCAAAGATAATAACAATCAGTTAGTTCACCATTTCATATACCCGAAGGCACAAGGCTTAAGAGTGATGGCTATGTGAGCAATCTCCCATTCTTAAATGAAAATGGGTTCATGGTTTGCAATGCCATCAAGGACATAATTTATATAGAATGAAATTCATGGGACTGATAAAAATTATAATATTAGAAGGTATATTATTTGGGTGCTTTCGAATTCAATTCTCAGTCCCTAACAGAGTTGTCACTGTAGATTTATTGTATTTTACAGAGGATGAGAGCAGTTAGTGTTTAGAGTCACCACCTAGCTCTACACTAGAACCACTGATCTTTTGCCCATAAAGGGTTTAGAATTAGATCTTATTAATGCCCTAACAATATGGCTTTCTTTATATTCTAACGTTTATCAATCTCGTATCATGCAAGCAAATATTTATTTAAAACATTCATATCACCTTTTTATTTAGAGAAATAAGTTGCAATATTGAGAATATACAATAAGCATAAGTATGTATTGATATTTAAAAATCGAGTCATTTATTAGCAGTTGTTTGACTTGACAATTACCCATAATTCCATAGGAATTGACAGTAATTGCCCAACTCCCATCTCTAGGAGATTGGCCTTTGTTAAAATAGATTTTTATGTGACTTTTGTTAAGGAAAACTTAAAACTATTTTATTAAGAAAACATCAATTAGTTATGTAGAAAACCATTAATGTGAGGTTAGGCTCTTACTTGTAAAATAAGTTATTATTTTACCTATTACAACCTAAAATAACCAAAAGAAATAAAAGGTATAAAAGCAAATAAAATAATTCATGGCACATAATAGGTCCCATCTATATGTCATCAAGTTTGTGCAGACTCAATATGGCTCCAGTCTATGTCCGTGCGGACTACAACATGTCATGGCTAACATGTCCATCTGAACCTCCAATTCAGTAAGAATGGTCACTTTTACACAACTTAAAGAAAGAGGTTAGTAACACAAATAATGGTCCATGAGGACCTAATAATAGAATGGCAACATCATGTGTAATACAAATAAGAATGGTCATGATATATGCCTAGAGGATGATTATCACTAAAAGAATAAAGAATTAATTATGCAAAGTAAAACATGATGGTAAATACAGATATTCATAAAGATTGGGATTCAAAGTATATATTCTTGTGGACTACACACCTCGTGAAAAGGAGTTCGTGTGGACTACAAAATATGATAAGTATACATAAGATACACATATCTGTGCAGACTATAATCCTTATGAAAGGGAGTCTATGTGGACCACACATTAATTCTAGAATATCAACAATATGCATGTTAAGGGATAGATAATCATACAACATGATAACATCATACAAGCATGTCAATATGGTAAACACAATACATTAAAACATGATATACAAAGGAAATAGAAAACTGTTATCAAACAATGGTCCGCATGGATGTCAGATTGTACATATATCAATATATTAAGTCTGTGCAGACCTTGTCATGCCTTAAGGTAAGTCTGTGCAATTAGTATGTCAATTACAGAATGATCACAATAGTTTAATAAGTCATTATACAAAATCAAACAATTCAAAATAACAACTTACTCCTATAATCAATTTAGGGATTACATAAAACCACCTCACATATGATCAATCATGGGAGATCATGGGTTCATTGAAATAATATAAATGAATAAAGATAAGTATAGTAGGAGGCCTCAGATCTTACCTTGTGAATAAGCTTCAAGCAATAATGCAAAAAGGTAGAGGTTTAGAAAGAATTATGATTTTAGTGTGAGCTAAAGGATTAATAGATTGATCCTGCTTTGGAGTTTTCTCCTGGACTCTTGGAAATTGTAAGAAGTAATTCCTAGGTAGCGATTGATCTTTGTAGATTGTGTGTCAAAATAGGTTGATGGGAGAGGTATTTATAAGGTTGTTAGATAGTTTTCCCATCCAGAAGAAGTAGAGTCCTATTAGGATTAGGAATTAGAGTCCAAATAGAAAGATCATGCATCTAGAAGCTTTTCATCAGCAAGTTTGTGCGAACTTAGGCTTTGGGTTTACTTAGGCAGTATGAGTCTGGTTTTATGTTATTATGTGCAAACCTTGTGGCATTAAGTTCATGTGGACTTGCACCATAATGGTCCATACGGACCATGGTTATAGGTTTTTTGCCTTGTTGCTTAAGCCTATCTCTGGTTATCATCATAGGCCCAAAAAAGTGAAGGAGTTTCTTAGCCTAAGCCCTTTGCTATCAATACCTATTCCCATTTTTCTCCAATTTAAGTCGTATCATGAACTTTTTACGTCGGGTCAAAATCCAAATCCATAAGAATGTTTTAGACCCATAATCAAGGCATCTACAGTACACAAACCTAATAAATCTTGAGCATTACAAGTGAAGTCTGCAACAAATATTTAAAAAGGATAGCAATGAGGCAGACGAACTTATAAAGGTGACTACTAGTGAAAATTAAAGTATTAATTCCAATATCGAGGTAACAGTATAGGAAGAGCCAAATATATAACTAGTATCCATCATACAAATTATGTCTGGGAGAAAAAAGCCCCTATATGATTATATGAACACAAGACACTACCAGACAAATAAGCAGATAGTACGTTATTGTAGATAGCAAATTATACAATAGATTATTCTCCTAACCATGGTTAAGATGCATAAGTGATGGGGAAAGAAATCATGTACTACACGAAATCTATGAAGGCATTTATGGATTGCATGAAAGAGAAACATCGTTAGTATGAAAAAGCATTACTACAATGATATTTTTGGTTGACAATGTAAAAAGACACTAAGAAGTTAGTTAACAAATGCATGACCTACCAAGAGCACCTTAATCTAGTTCATATCCCACCCACTACACAATAACCAATTGGAAGCCCTTAGCCATTCTATCAATAGGGAATTGATATACTCGAACCTTTTCGGCCATTGATATAGTCAGTACAAGTTCATCATTATAGCCATTAATCATTTCACGAAATGGGTGAAAGCTGAATTGATTGCCCGAAACATACTCAGAATGTGATATCTTTCATCAAGAAAAATATACCAAATACTTTGATCACGAACAATGGAAAATAGTTCGATTGTTGGGCTTTCAAAGAGTTCACCAACAGATTAAAAATCAAACATAATTTTACCTCAATCACTTATCCAAAAACTAATGGCTTGACAAGTCATAAATTAAATAATACTATTAGGGTTATAAAAGAGATTATCAGAATCTTGGGCAGGAATATGGGTGGAAGAATTGAATAATGTGTTGTGGGTATAGCGAATAACCCTTCGATTAGCTATAGGGGAAATCCTTTTCTCTCTATTGTATAGAAACAAAGCCATATTACCTATCAATATTGGCTTGTCTACATTAGTTCTCATAGATTTAGAGAAAAACAACCAAGTTCTAAGGGCAAATCTTAATCTTCTCGAGACAAAAAGAGAAAAGGCTAGGTACTTCAATCTAAAAGTAAAACTAATAAGTTCTTCCATGGGAGACTTAATCCTTAGAAAAGTGCTAAAAGCATGAACAACAATAGAAATAAGGAAAATACAACCAAACTAGGAGGGATCATATGAAATAGCAGAACAGTTAGGTTCGAGCACATACAAGTTGCTAAAAAAAAGGCATGTCCTACCCTGAACATGGAATGTTAATAACCATAAGAAATACTATCAATAACCGTTAACATTAGTATTTGATTTTTGCAAAGATTATTTCTAGATTTTTACTTAAATTTTGATTTTTTTATTTAGACCACCTTTAGATTTTTTTATTATTATTAAGTTTTCTTCTTTTTCTCTTTTCCTTATTTAATTATTAGATTTATTTTGCCTATAATTGAGTATTTGTGTTTTATAGAGCTTACTATTCTATTAAGAGAGCATTATATTTTGAAAAAAGGAAATTTACTACGAAGTCAGTACACCAAAAGTAAAGATCCATTTTTATGAATAAAAAATAAAAGTACATGTACCTAAAAAAACTAAAATTAAAGCTAAGATTTAGCATATGGCTCTATAACCACTCACTCCCTTAGGCCTTAGTTTGGATCTCCTACTACCTAATCACCACCTTAAGACTCAATGATGGTTGCTAAACTAGCCATTTCTTAGCCAGCTAGAGCATCACCCTGCTCTTTGGGGAAAGTGCTTGAAATCACACTGAAATCTTATCTTACATATTGGCAACTCAAAATAAAGCCAAGCTTCTTTTGATACACCACTAAACAAGTGGCAAAAATCTCCATATACTAGTTCTCAACACTAAGAATTTGATTTTCTAATTGTGTGACTTAACTTGCTCTTACTCCCAATTCAATCACCTATATAAACAATGAGGATATTCTCTCTTCAACCATACACCAAGCTTTATCTTCCTCTGACCATTTAAGGCTTAAAGCTTCATTATTCTTCTTAGCTTCCTCATGGTCTTATGTCAATTTGGTGAAATGCTGGTTGAGGTCTTCAAAATCCTTTTCCGATTAATTGACATGGGTATTAGCAACTTCAAACTCCTTCTCAGAGGAATGGGCACGCTGCCAAATTGTAACCATATTGATTAAAGCCCAATGAAATAAAAAAAAACATTTCAAAAGTTAATAAAGATTAGAATATATCGAATTTCTAGAATAAAAAAGAAAAGAGTACCTTGCAGATGCCATCAAAGTCTCTATCACTAAATTGGTCGACAATCATATTTACCAAGTCTTTGGCGTCTTTGGCCATCATCAAGCTCAGAGCAATACTCCAAGCACATTGCTTATTAAAGGAGGAAGCATTCTTACCAAACCTATGACACTCCTCCTTTCATTAACCAAAGACCCTAGATGGAAGAGTGTCACATTATGTGCCTTAAAAACCAAACACACACACACTATATGTTGACATTTACATTCACAATGTAACATGTATACATATCTTATTCACATCACATGCTCAAGAACCTACAAATTTTGATCACAATATGTTTATATGGAAACCTAAAGAAAACTCATAAAATGTTGAACACTTAAATTGAAACATAAAAATGTGTTACTTTACAAACTAAGGGTTTAAAACATTGTTTTGACAAGTTTACAAAGGAAAATTGAATTGAAACCTAATTACAAATCTTATAAAGGTAAATCATAATGAAATAAACTAATAAATGTATGCTCTAATAACAACTATAAGAATCCCTCAAGAAGTACCTCCCCCATTAATGCTCACCTATAACCTATGCGTGAAAAACCAATGTGCTAAGAGAAACGCTTAGTGGTGCATAAACAACTTTGGTTTACCTTACAACCAACATAACATATATATCATAAACAATCTCACCACATCATAGTCACAACAACACATTACACATAACTATGTATTCTCTTATCTGAACTTGCCTATAGTATAAGTCTTACATGTATACTATGCATGCACATACTCAAATCACATTATAGCTATTGTTTAGCATAATCATAGACTTTACTCATTAAGGTTAATTCATTTCTCGATTAGGTCTCATCCACATACCTATTTTAGACACTTTTTAAATAACTCATAGTAGCTCATCTGCGTTTAGTTAATTAGGTCATGTTAGCCTAATGTATCACTCATCTAACGTAGACTTCATAACAAAATTGCTTTATGGAGCCAAATATACACTCTAAAGAGCCTCATATTTGCTCTGAAGAGCCATACATATTGTATAGTGATCACTAACCTTACACTACTATACCTACCACATCACGTATAAGACATAGTACTGCTACACAAAACCCTATTAGCATGCTAATCTATGCCAATGCAATTAGTAACATAGTCATACATGGGCAAAGTTCATTTATTTCCAATTCATCATGCAAATTATTCCATCTTACATCACAAATTTAATGTCTCACAATATATATTATACTCATGATATTTCAACATAACACATTAGTCGCAATCTCATTAAGGTATCTCAATTTATTCAATTGGATATAACTTCATCACATGATAAGCCATCACATATCTCATAATATCAAGCCATATGCCTCTTTAAAATGTTCATAATTCATTTTATGCATCAATCCACATAGTGTCTTACATTCCACATCACATAAGCTTATATAGTTATATATAAGATCATCACCTCATGCACTCATATCAAGACTTATTATAGTCCAAATTCATGCCATGTACATCTTATAATCCGTGCCAATAATGTTAAAATCAAAAGAAATATAAAAGCTTTTAATTAAGAAAAGTTTAAGAGCTTAAAACATGTTATAAGGCTGTCTAAAAGGGGCTCGCAGCCATGAGGTGCCTCGAAAGGGCTTTACTCTTTCTGAAAGGTCAATGGGCTCATAGTCGTGAGGCTTGATTTACAATAGATTTTCATTGCAAAAATTGATAATATTCAGCAACAATTTAACACAATTCTATACCAATTCACCTACTATTCTATTCTAAATCATATCAAATGAATTCTAACACATTTCTAACATCAAATAATAACTAATTACACACAATTAACACTAATTTGCACCAAAAATCAAATAAGGACAGCAACAACAACAACCTAAAACTAAAATTCAAGCAAAAATTCTAAAGGGGAAATGCAAATTCGTTTATGCACATACATAATTATGAACCAGAAATCATTATGAACTCATTAGTCCTCATGAATGGTCTTTCCCTTGGCCTTTCTCCTCCTAGCTTCAACTTATCCATCTTCTTTTTCCCACAACCATAGTAGAAACCACATAAAAATGCACACAAACTCAATTAAAAGTAGTATAACACTAATACACAAGGAACTAAAAAGATTCAATGGCTTACCCTTTGCAAACTTGAAGAAATTAGTTTATTGTAACTTGAAAAAAGATGGCAAAAAAGAAGAAATGTTCAAATTTTGATTATAGGTAACTGCAATTGAAATTTGGGCTATTTATACTATCTAAAACCAATGGCTAGGATTGATCACTTAAATCCCATCCAATAGTTCATATAGGCTTATAACCTATTTCCACTTACAGTCTTATAAAAATCATTTTTATTTAATTAAGTCCTCAAAAGTTTAAAAATTTAAATTTTAATTATTTTTATGAAAACTTTATTTATTTTAAAAATCCTAAAATTATTTTTATTATTTTCCCATGCAAGCACACATATGAATTATTTTATTATTCTGCTAGGCCATATATATGGAGCGTTATAAAATCGCTTTTTTAGTAACATTAGAGGTCTAGACAATCTCGGGGAAAGATTGTAAAGAGGTATAACCCTTGGCCTTTTCCCTTAATGTATAAGTTTTCTTGAGGGCCTTTTCCATTGTAATAGCTAATTTGATAGAGGTATAAGCGGATCTTTTTTTCTGCTTGCGTTAAAGGAACTGATAAACAAGGGGGAGGCAAACTTAAATGAGCAATAGATAAACTAAAGCCAAACCTAGATAGCCCTCTGACTTTCTCGTTTCTGTGTTCAACTAAAGATTTAGGTTAAATACTAGAACCTATATTTGAAAAGTATAACAAAAATCTATGAGATAAAAACTCATAAAATGATAAAACAAGGCAAGGTCGAGTGACAATAAGCCCAAAAGAAAATAGTATTAACAATAATATGGAATGCATGCATAAATGCCAAAAATTAGAGTAGTGAGCTCCTCAATAGAAATAGTGCCATTCAAACACAGTTTTAATGGCTTTGGCCATAATTACAACTCCTTGCTCGATCATAACCCTAATGACCTGATTGGCCACTATTGGGATAACCACTGCGAGGGTGGCTTCACTAGGATTGGCTTGTATAACCATAGTGAAGTTCTCTTGTTCGGCCACAGCTTATGAGTTTGCTCACCCATCACTATAGTAGGTTCGACGAGGGGCTCATCAATCAAGTTAGTTGTCAACTAAGCTTCTAACATGAATCGATTTAGCTTTATTATATACATTAGTAATAAATCAAATGTCGCCTTCATCCAATTCTTGGGTGGGAGAAAGTAAACATTTTTCCTTATGCCACCAAATAAGGAAGTCAAGTTCGAAGTTATCCCTTGTAACAAACAAAGAAATAGTGGCCTTTCTAGTTCTTTATTAATTCTACTAATAAAAGCCCTTAGGTTATAGAAAGGGTTGATCCTTAATCTAAGGCCTGTACACTAACTTGTAAAAATGTCTTATACACCTAATACTAATCCTAAAGTTGTTTGTACAACATAAATATATAAACCATTTATAATATGCTAGTTGTTTGGTGCCAGTTGGCCTGGGCTAATCCTAACCTCTCTATAAACAACTTTTTGAAAAGCTATTAAGAAGACTATAACCTCAACTCATAAATCTTTTAAATATATAATTGTACTTAGGTTCGGTTAAAGTACTAGCTTACTTAGTTCTCATAGGCTTCATAAACATGTATATTTTAGGTACCTAAAAGCAGCACAACAACCAAACCAGGCAAAGCGCTTTGATAATTAAGGGTATCTTGTCAACTTGAGGTGTCCTATTCACAACATTGGGGTTCCAATTTCAGTGTTGAAAATGCCTACTAAGAGGAACCTTTTCCTCTTCTATTGGTGGAGCAACTATACTCGCTTGGGGAATCACCCTCTGTTTAGGTCAACCTATCTAGCAAAAGTAATCTCTACCTCCTTAAATGGTTGGGACATTTTTAAGGACTAGTCGGTTTGTGACATCTTATTTGCAAATTTTTTAAAGAAAGGAATATTAAGAAGGATAGCCCTAAATAGTGCAAGAGTTCCTCTATCACTTATTAACACAAAAATTCCCACCATTCCCTAAACCCTAGAAAAAACATAAAAAGAAAAGGGAAAGAGAAAAAAGAAGAACAATATCACAATTAATAAAAGTGAAAAAAAAACTTCAAAAAAACTCACTAAGTGATAGAGAATTTACAAAAGGCAAAAAATGTAGAGATTTTAGATGAAGAGAATTTGTAGTGGAGAAAATGGTAGAAATAAAAGGGAAAAACTTAATGGAAAGCAAAATGTTCAAAATGTGTTTAAACAATTGTAAAAGGGAAACTTTTTGGATTTCCCACTCATAAATGCTGGAGATTCAACATCTAACCAATAATAGATGGCCACATGGCTCTTAGAAATTTATGGTAGTGTGATATTTGAAACGTTATCACCTTCAGACATGGGTCATGCCAATAGACATATAGTTCAGAATGGCGTTAAGAACCCACATAGGCATGTGACTGTTTGGTCATGATGTAACCTCTAAAATTGAATACTGAACAATCGAACATGAATGATTCGGTAACTATAAGGAGGCCCCCTGATGCCCTATTGATAATAATTACAGTCCCAAAAGGGAAAAAATTAGTGTAAAATCCTATTCTTACTAGAAGTCCACTCTGTTCAAAATTATCCTGAAGAGGTCAATCCAAATCCTACCAAGACTTTGAAGTATCCTCTATAAATAGGTGTGATATTCACTATTTGATTTTTAAGATGGTCTATTGATCCTTTTGCTAACTAAAGCATTGGAGTGGATTTACCGAAAAACTCCGTTGATTTTATTGTTTTGTTGGTGCATGATTGGCATAGTTTTTAGGAGCTATCATCAATGTTTAAAATTAATTTTAATTCTAAAGTACTTTTATTATTGAAAAAATTGGACAAAAATACCTTTTTTTTCTCAAGATTTGATCTATTTATATTTAACTGCAGTGACTTAGAGCACATTTCTTAAAGAGTTATTAAAATTTTATGAACCTTACATTTAGATTTGTATCAATATTTTAGTATATTTTCTCTAGTGGCATTTTCAATAACTTTAGATTACCAATAAACACTTAATTAAATATTTTCTCGTAACATTTTCAATAATTTTAGATTGTCAATAAATTATCACTAACCGAGTATTATTTGTTTGGCTCGTAAAATTTATGAGTTTGTATAAACTTGTATTTTAAATCTGACTCGAGCCTAAATGAATAGATCTCAAAGCATTATTGTTAAATATATATAGTTAGAATTTAAGGTAGAAATGAGTATTGGAATTTTAGGTAAAAGATTTAGTCCTTGTTTTTAATAATGAAGATATTTTAGAACCTTTATTATCAATATTTTAATATCAATATTTCTTTTTTTAAATATGAAATTTGATTATTCATTTGATACATACGTTACAGTATTTATTATTAAATTTACATTTTTAAAATTTTAATAATTCATAATCAATTGTCTAATTTTAAAAAGTGCAGATTTAATAATAAATACCGTAATATATAATTTATTAAATTACACCTCATAAAATCTACCGATTGTGCATGAATTTTTAAATGAAAAAAATTGTAAAGTCTATCATTATCATTTAAAAGGCTTAAAGTCATTTTAACAATTAAATTCATGAGTTGTGTTTTTCATTCCGAGGTCTTTAACTGCTATTCGAATATGGTAAATATACTCTTATATTCATGTCATATTTGTTATTGTTATATTAAAACTAAAAGAGCATTTTAAAAAAATGGACTAAATTATAATTTTCAAGAATATAGGTGTTAATTTATGACAAAAGTAAATTGAGTGGCCCATTTTATAAAAAATTGACTCAATCGAAGAAATGTTTTTTTTAATACATTTGACCAAATAAAAATATAGTTGGATACGGTCCATCAAAACCCGTCACTATCATTTTGGCCGGCCGGTGATAGCATCTCCTATGTTTATTTAGTCAGTAGGATTTAACATTAAATCAAATGAATTGAAAGAATTAAAATTTAAAAGTTACAAATCTTTAAAATTAAATCAAATGTGTTATAAGGATTGAATAAAAAAAAAGACATTCGTGTAGAATTGAAAGAATTTAATTAATTAAAATTTTATATATTTTATATTTTTTTATATATAAAAACTTCAAAACAATGCCGTTTAACTCCAAAATGACGTTGTTTTAAGAAATTCGATTGGTTTGATTCTTTTAATTTTTATCTTTTAAAAATCAAATTGAATCGATCTCACTTTCAAAAATTAAACCAAAAATTAAAAATAAAAAAAAATCGAATTAAATAGATTAAATTATCATTATTTAATTGCCAATTTTAATTCGATTCTGCATACTCTAATAGCATAATAGAAACTAGGAAGTAATACACTCTTAATTTGAGCACTCATCTGTATAACATATCATTCAGGAACTCCAATTTCAGATCTCACGAAGAATTCCGCTTCTAACAATGAAGATTGGGAGGTCAGGCCAGGTGGCATGCTGGTCCAGAGAAGAGAAGCTGCTAGTGGTGGCGGTGGCAGACGCATGATCAAAGTCAGCGTCTCACATGGTTCCTGTCAGCAACAAATTTGTGTACCTGCTCAATCTACTTTCGGTAATTATTAATTGTTGTTATTAATATCATCTACTTTGTAATCTTATCTGAATGAAGAATAATTTTTTTTTTTTCACGAAATTATTTTCGATCTCTGATTCTTTTTTCTTACGAATTGACTGAATTTCTCTTCACTTTGTTAAGTTTTCTCTTAGGCGTTTGTCTATGCGTTTGCTACGGAGTCCCACAAGTTTAGCATTACTGGCATCCCCTGCCTTCTTTTCCTCCTTTTTCCTTTTTTATTTTCTTTTTCATTTTTCGGCATCGTTGAAAATGAAAATTTAGGAGTTTGTTATTGATTTAGAAAATTTGGTTAGTGGATAAGCTAACCTTGTTATTTAATGGTGAAATTAGAGTTTTCCATGTAGGGTTTTGCCCCATGAAATGTTTATTTTGTTTTATTTGTTTGCTAGATTTTTATATTTAATTTATTCATTGATCAGTTAGGAAATTAACTTATTTCACGCTTGAATTTTTGCATTGGCAAACTCTTGTTTTCCTCGGGAAATTTGGAGTAAATGCACATGAGAGTAAAGTCCAAGCATTGTTTTTTACTCATTGTGCTTGTTATGTCTGGTTTAATATATAAAATGACATTTGTCTGGTTTGGCGGAATCATCTTTGCTTGGTTTCTAGTTTCTCATAGTTGTTTCCCTTTCCAGTTTCAGGGCATATGAAAGAAGCTATTGAACAGAAAACCGGTCTGGAGCCTAGACGGCAAAAGGTTTTGTTTAGAGGAAAAGAAGCAGAGGATGGGGAATTATTGAATGAGGTCCTGCCTTCTTAGCACAATAAGCAAATTCCATAATTTAATTCAAGCTCATATCAATTCAAAAACAATTAGGAGAATAAAATTCTAGTCTAAAGCAGCAAATACAGTACAATATATGCTATGTTCAAGCATAATTTTAACATATTTTTAAACAAAACAGATTAACAAATCAAATTTTAAAATTTTTATTATTCCACCGCAAATTTAAAATTTGGCTCTATTCTTAATAACATGTGATCTGAAAGAAAAAAAATGAAATCAATCAGTTATCAATTAATATATATATATATATATATATATATATATATATATATATATATATA
>CANXYI010284553.1:0-10341 GCA_948208565.1 Hura crepitans | reverse complement strand
TTTCTTCAATCTCTTGCTAGAATTAGCATCTAAACTTGATGGAGGCTTCAAATATATATAATTTTCATGGGGTTGGGTGGTGGATAGGAGAGAGAAAGCTTGAGAAAAGTAGAGAAAATGGTGAGGGAGAGGATGGATTTTGTATCTTTGGGTGGAAAATGATGGTTTGATTCATGGTTTGGGTTATATTCAGGAGAAATCTCAAATATGGGGTGGGTTGGACTAGTTTAATTCGGTCAAATGGCCCTTAATCCAATTTTTATGCATTTTTATGTCACTTTTTGCCTAAAAATTCACAAAATATTCCACATGTCCCCAAAAATTCCAATTCTAGTCCCAAAAATTCTCAATTACTGTCAATAAAGCCCTTGAAAAATTTCAGCTCAAAATTTCACCGAAAATAAAAATCACTATTCACCACAGACCGAATTTTAACTTCAAAAATTCGTAAAATATTCCCTGGTGTTCCAAAAATTCTCATTTAAATTTTAAAATTCCTCAATTAATGAGACTAAGGTCTATGCAAAATTTCTGGTCAAAAGTCAATAGTTGACTTTTTGGCACTATTCACTTGTCAGAATAAAATATTCCGAAAAAATATTTGTTGACCTCAAAAAATTCTAATTCCTTCACCACCATGCTTGGTGGAATTTTCGAGGCTCAGGGTATGGTATTTTCGAGACCATCCAGGCACATTCTCGGGTCCCGAGGCTGTTTGAGCCCAAAATCTTTTTATCTCTAAAAACAGTAGTTTATAACCTGAAATGTATTATTGGTTTTGCTAAAATTTTTATTTCATTCGTTTCGACCATTTTCAGGCCAGCCAAAGTTTTTTGGTTGATATGCTAATCAACGGACTCAGAATGATGACCTGCATCGCGGGGAACATCACTCGGGCCCAGAATATACTATTCACACGATTTGAGTTTTCGGGCGTCACAGAAAACCTGTATGGAATTAGGGGTTTGAGTGGTTAACATGTGTATGATGGTGAATTAAGCTTGTATTCATATTATTTATGTATGATTTGGGTGATTTGAATGATGAATTGATAAAAGAAATTGATGGAAGGATATGGCCTTACTTTGGCCAAGAGTGTGTGGGTGTGTGTATGGTGTGGTATGGCATGTGAATTTAGTGTATGTGATGATAAATGAGGTGTGTGTTATGGGATTAAATGACATGTGTATGTGTATGGTGAAAAAGGAAAGGTCTAGTGATGTTTTCATGAGTGGCCAAGACATACCTTGGGTTGCAAGGTGGGTGTATGCCATGGTAGCATGGGGTATTAAATGGGAAATGGTATGTTAAGGGTAGTATGGTATGTGCATGTGGTGAATTTGAGGGAAAAATGTATGTAGGCATATTTTCACAGTGTGGCCAAGGCATGTCAAGGCTTGGTTTGCATGGTATGTGATGTGTGTGTGTGTATGTATGCTTAAATGATGCCATTGTATGTGTATGTATGATTGCATGTGAAGAAAAATATGTATATGGTCATTAGCAACCTTTAGCCAAGAGGTATGTGAGGCAAGTTTGGCATGATGTGCATGTCATGGCATGATGTGTGTGTGTGAGAGTAGTATGGCAATTTGAGCATGAAATGAGTAATGTGAGATTGGTAAGAAGTAGATGAAAATGTAAGTGTAATAATGGGATGAAGTATGGAAGAACATATACGGAAATATGGCATGAAAAATGGTAAGTTTAGTATGGAAAGTGTTATATAAAATTGGTACCTAAAATGACTTGGAAATGGACTTAGAAAACATAGGTAAAAATGACCTAAAATTAGCTTACTTGGAATAGCATTTGGACCATATGTGTATGACATTTTGAGATGGCAATTTGAGCCAATTTTAGTGGCATTATGAGATTGATAATATGATATGATAAATAGCCTTTAATGGCAAGTGAATTGGCATGAAAAGATGCCTAGTGAGTTGAGGTTAAGGACCTATAATTGTGTCTGTAAAACATAAAAATGCCCTCTAACTATCCCAAAAAATGATTTATGGACTTAGGCACTGAAATTGTTTTGAACTTGGACATAAATGGACTTAAAATAATGGCTTAGATATGCCTAAGAAAGTGACTTGAATTGGCTTAGAAAAATAAACCTGTAACTGTTTAGTAGGACCAAAAATAACCTGTAACTGTCCAGGTCAAATTTTGACTGTCAAAATAAATTCATAACTGATTGTTAATCAACCTTAAATATTATAAAATGAAGATCAATAAATAAATGGACATAAAATGAGGTCAGATGGCCCATTAGCTAGACACCCATTAGATGGGTTGACTAGTCAACTTAGGGATTATCAGCTGTTAGATATTTGATGTTGATTTTTTGGATATTGAAAGGTCTATAAGTTGATCCTTGCTATCCTTTGGAAGTGTTTGATGGTGATATTGGATATTGAGAGGGCTATGGACTGATCCTTGCTATCCACTGAAGCTCCTTACTGTGATTATTTGGATATTGGGAGATCTATAGACTGATTCCTGCTATCCATACTACGATTGGTGGTTGATTTGTTTGAGATATTAGGAGGTCTATGGACTGATCTCTGCTATTTCTTATTTGGTGTTGGGAGGTTTAAGTGAACTGATCCCTGCTATTAGACTAGGCTAGTGCAGTGGTCGAGGTCTAGAATGTGGGCCGCTGCACAATTTTTTTTCAATTGCCTCTTGGTCCAGTGTCTTTAAGTGTAGTCTATCTAGTCAGGCCTATTAAATTAAATTAAATTAATGCATAGACTTGATTGATGGCAATTCACTGAATGATTAAATTAATTGAAATTACCACAGTGGCATAATTGAAATTAAATGAATCGGGCGACTGATTAATTGGAATTAGTGCCTTGCATGAATTTAATCTCTGCATTGCATTTATAGCCTGTTATTGCATCTGAGTGCTTGAATATGACATGTTTTTAATGTATTAAATTCACCACTGAGTTTATACTTAGTGTACTAGTGTTTTGGTGCGTAGGTTGCAAAGGTAAGTAGCCCAGCCTCGAAGATCATGCATTGTAGCAGCACAGATTACGAAGGGTACATAGATGTCTTTTTCTTTGTTTTGTTAGTCAGCACTCATGTAAACACTATAGGTTTATAGGTTTAACATGCTTAGAAGCTGCTTATGTTTGTATATATTAAAGGAGTAGGTGTGGTGTTTATAAATAGGTTGTTTGTCTGAATGGTATATTTTCCATGGTTTGTTCTATGAGTTTCTAATAATTATGAGCCTGAGGTCTTATGTGCTTGTGATATGTTGTTGATGTATGATGAGGTTTCTAAGGGGACTAGAAGGGTTCAGGAGAAGGAATTAGGTTGATAATTATTTTAGAAGTGCTTTTACAGATGAAAAAAATTTTTTTAGAATATCACCCGGATAGCCGTTGTGCTGCCCAATTTTCTATAACTTGTAGAGTGTCTGTTAAATGGTTTTCTTGGCCTGTTATACCTCATATAAGAATGGTTAAGGGTTAAATTGAGGAATTAAGCAATATTTGGTAAAGTTATAAAGGAACCTGTAAGTGTTAAGAAGTTCGAACCTGGAGCAATTTTCAGGATTGGTGTTCTGGTAGGAAGTACATTACCGGTCGGGTTTCTTAGGAAGTCCGATAGGGGGTATCACAGAATAAATTATAATTTAATTTGATAATTAAAAAATAATTTTTTATAATTAATTTTTAAAATTAAAATACTATCTATGACATACTAAAAAAAATAAATAAGCAAAAAGAACGAGGATGGGATGAAGCCATTTTGATAATTAATCACCATTTGAAACTTCGATATTCAAAAACATGGATTGATATAATTAATTAGTTAAATTATATGATAATTCGTGGATTATACTATTTTTTTCATAAAACGATTATGTATTAAATGAGTTGCCACGAGCCACTTAAATTAACCTAAATTTAATTAAATTGAATTAAATAATTTAGATGAATTGTATCTAATTTGAACACCCTACTTAATTAGTAGCATATCCATCCTCCTAACATTTGTAATTACAAGTTCAAAAAATAAAAAGAAACGTCTAATATTTCAAAATAATATCGACAAAGTATTTTTCTCTGTCAGCTTAAAAGGTTCGCATTTTTTATTTGAAATTTAGAACAATATCATAAAAAAAAAAAAATTCTTTTTAGATAACAGAATCTGCTAGTTGAGAATTGCAAAACATAATTGGACACAAGAAATCAAGCCAGTAAAGGTCTATTCAGACACCACCACAGAGTAAACATCAAGTTCAAGAAGGGCCCCCATCTTAGACTGTCTAATCTAAAGTTTGCGCGAAGATTAAACTATCTCAACGAGGCTGTTGACATAGGGAACAATCCTAGCATGGCATTCAGCTTCAGAAGACAATTGTTTGAAAAGTTCAGTCTCCAAGTCGTAAGAAAAAACCAAACTGCCAAAACGAATGACCGCAACATCCCCGCCGAAGAACAGCAGTTTTCCTTGATCACAACGCCCGTCAAATAAGGAATTGCTCAAGGTAAACTCACTTGTCTTCCATGCTTTCGTATTGCTACGCATTTGCATTGTGTTGGTGTAGGCATTTGACAGCTCTGCCACACTTAATTTTGAACCGTGAAGGCTAGTACAACAAAGTTTCCCATTCACCTCACCGAAATAGCTAGAGATATACGAATACAGAAGTGTTGAACGCTCACTCGTGAGATCAAATGCGACAATACTAGACCTAGACTGCCAATAAACAATACCATTGACATGAACACCAGAACTAGGGATGATTTGTCGATTGCCAAAGCAAATCTCACCAGATGTTCTCCAAGAATCCTCAGCAGAGGAATAGATATCAAATTCATATCCATCAAGATCAGATGGGAATGCACAAATGAGCTTGTAGCCTGCCACAAAGTTGAGCAATGATGGTTTGAAGACAAGCACGAGGGCAGGATCAGATCCATGGTTAGCTTCAGGTTTTGGGAGTTTCCTCCACTGCTGGGTAACAGGATTGCAGATGTAGTAGGCTCTATATCCGGTCAATCCCTGGCAGCACACAAGTCCATTAGAAGAACACTTAACCTCAACTTCCTCGGGTAAAAACTTCAAAGATGCGTCAGGGATCCCATATGCCTTTGGATCAAGGGAAATAAACGACGGCAGGGATGAACCGGATTGACAAAAGAGTCCTGATACCTCATTAAAAGAATTAGATTGATTATGAGCGAAAAACGGAGTTAAGATATAAAGCTTCCATTCCCGACAAACACCCATGCATCGACAAAGAGATTTAGCAGGAAGGTATTGAAGTGCATTTTCCCTAATAATATCTTTAAGATCCATGTAAATCTTGGTATTTCTGTTTGCAGTAGAGAAGCCAGATTTCTTTCCTCGATCCATTTCATTTGCAAGTAAAATCCGACTCACGGAACTGCAGTGAAATCACATCGACAAAGTCTACATTGATCAGACAAATGATATAAAAAAAAAAAAAGTTGTTCTTTTCCCACCAAGCCATTATACGAAAATGGACTCACCATCCATTCCATAATAATAGATCTCAAATTCTCAAAAAAACATATAATAATAGATTAACGAAAGAATACATAGGAACTAAAGGTTGATCAATACAAATTCATTATTGAGATTGCAAATTCTAACTCCATCCACGGGATAAGGGTTAAATATAATATTTCAACTTATGAATTAAAATCCTGGCTTATCTAAGTAAGGCTAACAAAATTAAACTTTTTTCCCTTTAATCTAGAAACAAAAGAATATTCCCCACACCTTCAAACTGTTAAAATCGGTTAGTTCTTTATGAGCAGCGCAAAGATTGGAGAAAAAGAAAATTGACCTTGCTCAAAACCTCGAAAGCAAATTAGTATAGGAAAAATTATAATCAAACACAATGGGAAAAACCCATTGCATTCATAACGACCTATCTGCTTCGAATCCTTTCCTATTAAACAAATACAGACTCGTATCCGTATAGAGAAAAGAAAAAGAAGAGAAAGAAATCCAGTTGACCACGATCTGGAAGAAATTATGCACTGTGAATCAAGCTTTAATTATTGAAGTTGATTATTGGAGTAGAAGAATAATACAAAAGCATGTTTCTAGACCATCAACGGTGATTTCTTTCGTCAGAATATGGTAACGAATTTAATCTAGTAGAGTAGGAGCAGAGTGAGAAATCATACCTCAATGGATCTTTTTCTTTTTCCCTTTTTTCTGTTATCGAAATTGATCAGAATAGAATTGTTAATCGATACCTCAAGGACAAAAGAGGAAGGAAGTATTTAACCGGGTGCGGCCTTTTTCCACTTCATTTTATCGCTAGGAATAGTTACAAAACCTAGGAAAAGACCAACGGTTGACTTCCGTTCTACTCTCTCCTTATATTTAATTTTTATTTAATAACGGTGTTCAAATACAGGCTCTAGTTAGGTCGAGCCAAATTTGATCTACCTAATAATATTTTTTAGGGGTATGCACAAATGCCTCAAAAAAAATGCATTCTTAATAAAAATAATATATTGTTATAAATAATTAAATTTAACAAGAAATATAAAGAGTAAAATGAGAAATATGAATTCTCTTATTATTTATTGTGCATTTCTGAATACTACAGAATGTGTATATATAAGTAAAAAGAAATCTATTATATAGGTTTTGAATATGATAAAAATACTAAATAAATAGAATCCTACCTATAACAGATAGAGTTATTCATCTATAACATACAAAGTTTATCTACGAGTAGTCATCTATTATATCACAACACTTTCTCTTCGATGACTATACACTGTGATATGCCTCATTAAAATCTTGTTAAGAAAAATCGAGTGAGATAAAAACTTAATAAAGAAAAAAGAGATAAGTATTCATAGGTAAATTATTTTTCCTCAAAAATATAATTATTATAACAAGTTTTTTAGTTGATGCATTCTAATACTGTAATTAAACCTTGAAAATTATACTTGGTTTGCCTTTAAACTTATTAAGATGCCACTTGAGCAAATTTCATGATTTGACCATCTTTGATGTATTGTTTGTTGACTTGTTGGTTATATTAATAATCCTCATACTCTTTTGATTTATAGAATCATATTTTTAAGTACGCATATTCATAACTTGCTTGATAGATAACAAATATTTTTAAATGATTTGGATATAGTAGTAATACTACAATCCTTATATCCAATAAATTTAGCAACTTCAAGTGTTTGAACTTCTAGTCCATAAACATTATATTGTAACTGATGAATATAATGTAGTCTCAATTGTTCTTTCTTCTTTAGCTAAATAATACAAAATTGGCATTTTCTATAACTTGAGACTTAGACTTGTTATTACTGATCATTTCATAAGCAACTGTATAAGTAAATACTTTATTAATATTTTCATCTCTTTTCAATATTTCTAAATTCAATAAAATCTCATATTTTAATTATAACGAAACCACTTTTGGGGTTGCGTCTCTAGAAATATGAAAATATATTGCTTTTGACTTCTTTTAAAGCATCACTTTGAACGTTTTTCTTTTCATTCGTTCAAAAAATAATAAATTTTACACCTATAAGCTTATCACACTTAAAGTGCAATTTAGATTAATTTGCTATTAAACTTTCAAGATATCCTTTAGGGGCAATAAAAAATGTATGATTATAGCTATTTATCTTTTCCTTACAATAAGCCATATCATCAAATTTGGGATTATACAGACATCTACAGCTTATGGAATCTATAATAATCTCCCTTAGATGTCTATTATCAAATATGTGCATCATAAAACCTTACTAGAAAAAACCTTATTGGATAAAAACCTAGTGGAAGAAAAAGAGTA
Source organism: Hura crepitans (assembly GCA_948208565.1). Taxonomy (NCBI): domain Eukaryota; kingdom Viridiplantae; phylum Streptophyta; class Magnoliopsida; order Malpighiales; family Euphorbiaceae; genus Hura; species Hura crepitans. Next base: position 2,504 of record CANXYI010284553.1, on the reverse strand, counting down.
CACAATATTTATAATATGCATAATAAATTGACTCGTTAAAAATCTTACCAGGAAAACTAATGGGACAAAACCTTGGTTAAAGAAAACCAATAATAACATATTTGAGATATGTGCATAGAATCTTAACAAATACTATCAAAATCCTTTTTTTAAAAAAATAAATCACATATCATCTAGATATATAAACCATTTAGCTTCTTGATTTGTAATCATATATCTTCCAGATACAGTAAATGCATATCTTCTAGATATATTCTTAAAGCATGCATTATAATTATTAATGTATTGATCAAAGAATCTGCAACTATGGCTTATCTTATAAAATTGTATGACGTAGTTATAGCTTCACATACATATACAATTTCATCTTCATGTTATTCCATTTCTTTAAATGGAGATTTTATAGAACTTAATCAGTATAACCATACATACTATAGGTATATAGCCATATAATTTTTAAATAGTTTCATCAATCTCGTCATCTTTCACTTTTAGTGATAGGACTATTATCATCTTCTACTTTTGGTGATGAGATTATTATTAACTTCACGAAATAGAAACCATTATGTTCTTAAAAAATTATTAATATGACTATAATCATGCATTTTTATTCATTTTGAGGAATAGACTAAATGCAACAAAATAACTTCTTGATTACTTTATGTAATCAAATTGCATTAATAGCAAATGTGATACTTTAGGACCAATATCGCCATTTAAGTACTCAGTTGATATGTAAAAATTCTTATTCACTCATTAAAAGAATTTGATCAATGGATGAGTGCTCAGTCTCCAAGGCGAGATAAATTTTAATTTAAAAATATATAATTCATTAAAGTCTTTTATTAAATAAGGAATAATTTTTAACTCTTCGAAAGTTTTTATAATATTTAAATTATAAAAAATTATGGTCTATATCACGTAGACTAAGTTTAAATCATGTGGAACAAATATTTGACAATTTGACATGCTTCAATATTATAAATCCTTGAGAGATTTTCACATAAATTTATTATCAAGTGACGAGACATTTAAATAGACTATATATCAATATATATCTCAAGAGGTATCCATACTTGAGTATTTGGACTACAAGTCTAAAATATTCATATTTAAGATGAACTGTAATTTTGAGTGAATAGTAATTTTTCATTTCAGTCCATATTTTTCAACAAATTTAGTTTAAAGATCTTCGCTTTGTTGAAAATATAATCATTAACATATGCAAAACTATTGTTGACAATTATTTCTATTTGATTTCTTTCAATGACATAACATATTGAGATCTCTTTAATAATTTTAGGTACCTGAATGCTTTTGGGGTTTTAAGATTTAATTATATCATGGGTCTCTTTAAGAGTACCTGCCTCCATAATATGACTATATTTAACTATTGCTCCTTACCTTTTTTAAGGATTTATTTATTTGGAACCGAATAATTTGCATAACATATTGTCCTACTAGGACATTTATCTAAATTGGAGCATGTTACAGCTGTTATATATGAGATTTAGTAAATCTCTATAAATCAATAAATATATTTTGTATCATAGTCAATTATTCTTTGAACTCTAGTTTATAATATAAAAAATTTCTAGTTCATAATATGAAGATCTTTTTAAACTTCTAGTTCATGATAACATATTTATTGTGCTATTTTCAGTTGATTATCTCTTTTTCTAATGCTTGTAAAATTTTCAATCAAAATTATAATCCCAAATAAACATCAATTATAATGAGGAGAATTTATTATTTTAATGGCATAATGCATGCTCTCATATGAAAATGGGAGTTTGTTCTCATAAAAACTATCTAGCAATTAATTAGAGGCATTCAATAATTTTGTTAGAGTTTTGAATATAAACATGTATAATAGGCTTTTTAACATTAATTAATATAAAACAATTAGTTGAAACCCATAACATAATATTACTAGCATTATTAAGAAAAACCATCTTAAACATAGTTTGAAATTTATGCACTTAAATGAACAATCTCACAAACTACAGGTTGTGAGCTTATGATAAATACACATGTAACCATTTTACACATGCATCTATTAAATTATATAAAAATTGAATGGTTCACATGATAGATGATAGGCTCACATTATTAATTTTATGCATTCCAAAAAGAATGCAATTCCATTTTATTAACTTGTAACATTTTAATATTTCTTGAGAATGAATAACACCATGAGAATTTATTAAACTAAAAAATCTTTTTGTTCTTTATGCATATAAATTCTCAACAATTATTGCATTATAATTAACTCGGGATGATTGAATTAATCAATTGTATTTCAATCTGTAAACTTCAAGTTTACATATAAAATTTGGATCAATAAGTAAACTTCGGGTTTATGTACAAAATTTGTATCAATAAGTAAACTTCGGGTTTACTTTCAAAATTTGAGTCAATAAGTAAACTTCAAGTTTATGTACAAAACAAGTTTACGTATAAGTAAATTTTAGGTTTACGTACAAAATATGTTTATGTATAAG
>CANXYI010284518.1:0-10870 GCA_948208565.1 Hura crepitans | reverse complement strand
CCTCCTCCTCCTTCTTTTTCTTCTTTTCCTCCTTTTTCTTCTCCTCCTTTTTCCTCTCTTTCTTCTTTTTCTTCTCCTTCTTCTTTTTCCCCTCCTCCTTCTTCTTCTTCTCCTCCTTTTCCTCTTCCTCCTCCTTTTCCTCCTCTTCCTCCTCCTCTTTCTCCTGCTTTTTCTTCTTCTTTTTCTTCTTTTTTTCTTCCTTTTCTTCCTTTTCTTCTTCTTTTTCTTCTTTTTCTTCTTCTTTTTTTTCTTTTTCTTTTTCTTCTTCTTCTGAATATCTTATTGGACCTTAGATATTCAATTATTCTTCACATCAATTCTTAGGTAGATACCTTATAGGTATTCTAAATGAGGATTACTATGGTTTGCTAAAACCCGATGAGCTAAGTTAAAGTTAAGGATTGACCAATCAATAGATAATGATAAAATTTCTATGCTACTTATTTTTTCTATTGTCTATCATTTTGATTTAATTCAATCCCTACTATCATTGCTTGGTTTTGTGCAAAATTTTTAATTTTCCACTATGTATGACTTGTACAAATCCATCACTGGTATCATAGCCAAGTTCTTAATTAATTCAAAATGGCTAAAAAATTTGATTATGGTTGTTTTAGACATAAAATATGATTTTATTATTTATTGGTTCAGCGGTGGCTTTTGATTTTAATTTAGTGATTAGATCAATTTAATATGATCAAAATTGATTTGACATGATATTAAAATTAGATATCATGATTTTTAATTGGATTAAATTTGTTTTAAGGAGAAAAATATTCTTTTATGCACATAGATGGTTTTTTTTCATATAAAAATGTGCCTTGTTGTTATTTTCATGCTTTATGATATAATTCCTAATTTTGTGGTTTAATATGATGTGTGATAAATTAAAAATGGATTTTAATTCTAGTCATATATTCCATGAAAATTAAATTAATTAATTTGGTAAAATAAGTGAGACATGAATTTGGATTTTTGAGAGGTCAAAAATTGAAAACATAATTGTTATGGCATTTGTTTCATTTGTTTTAAAAAAAATGCTAAAATAGATTTTTCATGAATATGGGTTATTTATGATGTTAATTACAAGTTTTTAAGTGGTAAAAATTATTTTCACATGAAATGAGATTCATAAATTTGCTAAGATTATGCGCAATTTGCATCGTATAATGGTAATTTTTGTTAATTTGTTTTGTCAAGTGTTTAATGACTTAAAGGATGATTTTAATTGACAAAAGTTATTATTACAGGTCTAAAAAGGTACAAAAGGCTACTGGAATATATTAAAACTCATTTTTTTATTTTAAGGTCCAAGTTGCAAATAGTTTTACAATCTATTTAGAATTTAATTCCTAGTGAAGTACTGCATAAAGATTTTTAATTAAAATTAATTTGATTTTTCCTTTTGAGAAATTTATGATAATTATCATCTTGAATTTAATTAAAGTAAATCAAAGTTGATAAATTTTATTAAATTCGGATAAAATGATTTTTATCATGTAAATCCAATTTCTACATGGAATATGATTCCTAGTAGATATAGAATTCTAATCCTTTTTAATTTGAATTTGTGATTGGTTAGGACATTAAATTAGAGATAAGTATTCAATTTTATTCTACCCTGATATGGATAATTATAATCTAAATAGATTAAGATAAGTGAACCAGGCAATATAGATTTTTCTTTTAATTTAGAATCTGATTTTAAATGATATGCTTACAATGTTTAATTTGATTTAGAATTCTAATGTGATTAGAACTCTTACAAAATGAGTGATGTAATTCAATGATTTAATGAGATTAAATAAATAAATTACATTTTTTAATTTTTATTAAAACTACATATTACAAGCATATGAAAAATGAAATGATCAAGACATATGAACCAAACTTATTTTATAGGAGTGATAATGCTAGTAATCAACCGTAATTAATTTTTTAAAGTTTTAATACATGTGATGTACTAGAAATGCACACTAAGGTTGTATGACTAGCATGATGTCTACTTATGGACTATGACCAATGTGATTGATCATGAATTGTATGGATTTTTTCTTTTTTGGTAAATGGGCCATTATGTCTTTATCTTTTGCTCTTATTTCTATTATATTTCTCTTATAATCTAACTCCCCTCACATGTAACATGACATCTTCTTAATAATTTAATTATGTATTTAGATTACATAGTGTTAAAATAAGATGAAGGTATGTAAGGAGCAAATAGAGAAGAAGGATTAGCAAGAAGGACCAAATGAAAAAGGAGTTAGAAATGTTTTAGTTAATTCTTTATTAGGATTGTAATTATTGCATACTACCTAGGGTTTAGCCCAAATTGATTTCCTTATGCTTAGGAAATCAAAGTAGTAAAAGCCATAACTAGATCATATATTTAATAAGATTAAACATGCATGTATGATTTAATTAGATTAAATAAGCATGGGCATGCCAAAATATGCAAATTACCTTTACATGAGCATACCAAAGTATAAAACTAGTGATAAGACTTAAAAAGCAAAAAACTCTTAATTAATACTAATGTTTATAGGCCTTTTATTAATATCGTTTAAATTAGAGTTTTTATTAGTATTTAGTTATTGAGCAATCTTAAGTTCATGCTACGTTCAATAAGTTAAAAACTATATTAATGGGTCCATCTTAAATAGTCTATTAGTTTGTTGAGCAAACTCAAGGCTAATGGGTCTGGCGACAGATTAGGGAATTGTGTATGAGATACACATGCTCTAAGATTTGTTGGCCTAATTACTAGTAGTTCCATGAAAATGCAATTGGCATAAGATGCCTATCATTTTTGTTATAGGTTAGGCTTTCTAGAAAAGGGATATTTTGTTTACATTTAAACATTCATTTATAATAAAAGGCATTTTTTTATTACATAAGTGCTTATGACTAATTCATTAGTTTGATAGACTTTAAACTTTGTAATAAAGTCCCTAGTACCATTTCGTAGTACAAAGGAAATCATAAAAAGTTCATGAAGTGAGATTCCTATTACATGCAAATGCGAAGCACTAAAACTATCCTTAGTCATAGTATTAACAAGATGGGATATTATTAATATAAATAAACTAGCACATGTTACACTCTTTTGTTACAAGAATGCCCTAAAGCTCATGTAATAGGGTAGTATTTATGTATTTAAACCTTTTAAATTCATACTATATGGCATTTTTCTTTATATCATGGTACTTTTATATGTTACTTATAATGATTTGCAATGTGTTAAACCATGTTATAAAGTCCCTAGTATATAATCATAATATGGAGGAAATCATGAAGTGTTCAAGATGTGAGATTCCTATTACATGTGAATGTGATATACCTAAATATCCTTGATCATAGTATTAACAAGATAAGACATTGCTAATGCTAAAAGATTAACACATTTTATACTTCTTAATTGGATTGAGCAGCAGTTCTAACAAGTTGTTAGCATAGAGATGCTTAAAGTTAAAATATAGATGCTTACATAGGAAGTAAGTACATTGAAGACCTACCATAAGATCTTTATATGGATATTTAATCTATGCTAGTGAAAGTATCTCACCATATTAGTGGTGTAAGTATCCTTAAACTTGAGATAATATAAAGCTTAGTATAGAACGAACCATGTCCAATAGTGTTCAATTTCTCCCTTAAGATACACCATTATGCTGTGGCATATATGGAGGAGTCTACTGAGATAATATACTATTACCTCTGAGATAAATCTTAAGTTCATGACATAAGTATTCTCTACCTCATTTTAAATGGATTGTTTTTATACTTCTGCTAAGCTATTTATCAACTTCATTTTTTAATTCTTTGAACTTTTCAATGTCTTAAAATTTGCACTTCATCAAGTACACATACCTATATCTAAAGTAATTATTGATAAGGACAATAAAGTAGAGAAACCCATCTCTTGCATCTATGGTCATAGGTCCACATACATCTATATATATAAGTTCTAAAAGCCCACTATCACGTTCACCTTTTCCACTAAAATATGTCTATCATTTTGCCTATTAAACATGACATGCTTGTTTCCATTGATTCATAATCAAGTGAACCTAAGTCATAAGACATGTGTAACATTGACATGCACTTCTCAGTTATATAGCCTAAATAGTAATGCCATAAGAAAGATGGTTTCAGGTTATCCACCTTTTTTCTTTTTGTATTAATGTTATAAAGTTATTTTTTTATTATCAAGAACATAAATTCCATTAACATTAAATCTATAACAATATAAAACATTTGCTTTATAAACTAAGCAACCCTTGCTCTTATTAATGCTAATATCAAAATCTGGTTCAGCAAGATAAGATAAAGAAAGAATGTTCTTGTTTAAGGAAGGAACAAAATAACAATTATCAAGTTCCAATACAAGTTTTGAAGGCAAATACAAATGATATATTCTTACAACTAATGCAAAAACTCCTGCTCCATTTGCTACCCATAGGTCCACATCATCTTTACTTGTATTAATCTCAATAATATTAATAAATGAAGTTGAAGCATCACATGCTCCTTTTTCATCAAAGACATAAGTTATGCCTTGTAGTTCCTGCTTTTGGGACTAATCTTTTTTTGCTTCCATAGGTTTTTAACTAACATATTATAATTTTTGCTCCTAATAGAAAAAGTCTTAATTAGATTTACCATGTTTTTATGGTTATTGTATTAACTCTTAATTCTAATATATCATAAACTTATAGAATTAAAGCCTAACAATTTTAACTCTTGATATATCCTTTATTATCTTCAAATGAAATGATGTCTTAGATATCACATATCTTTTATTTTATAAGAAGATATTTGATAATTTGAGCATCACAAACCCATGCTCTTTCTAAAGTTTAGGAAACATTAAGGCAATCACGTTATCATCCCCATGTGCTTTTGAAAAAGCTTTTAACTCTTAGTTGGAATTTTTACCAATCAAAAGAGGTGGAATATATGTGTCTAAGACATATCTGTCTACGGACTTCTAAGAACTATTCTTAGATTTTGAAGTCATTTTAGTCTATATTACTAGAAATTAATGTTGAAAGGCATTGTGGTAGTGATGTTGCACCCTCCACCCGATCCATACACTAGACCCAAATAGAGGACATGCGTAAATCCAATCTACTATCCCAAAATCACTTAAAATTTAAAAATTTTTTATAACAAAATGTTTTTTTACTTAGAAATGTACTAACACATCAAAAATCTTTTTGGCATGCAAATAGTGGTAAATATTAAGGTCACTGTGTCGAAAATCTAGTAGCATAACGCCTGTACTAGGACACTTTCCTAAATTATTATCTGCTCAAAAACACTTATATATATTACAACACACATCTCTAAGCCACGTGGGTCCTACTGACGCTCCAAATCACAACAATATCACAATGAACCTTAAGCACTCACAATCAACATTCCCACATGCATTTCGTCAATCATCACACATAGCATGTGAGAAAACATAATTTAAAATCCATAGTTATAATATTTAATACAAAACCCTGTTGCAAAACACAAATTAGACACAATCCCTTTGGGATCACAAGAGCACTATGACTACTTAGACATTACATTTACATCATTAATACTATTACAAAATAAATACAAAAATACCCACGCAGGGGTTATCTTTATATCTCCTACTTTAGAAGCTTTAGCTCTAATCTACTGCCCTATTACCTATACATCATAAACAAGCAATGGGCTAAGCTTTCGCTTAGTGGTGTAATTACTTTAACTTGTGAAATGGAAAATTATAACATTTAATATATGTTCACAATTAATTTAGGTTTTAAAGATTCACAACATGCATTTTCTATAAAATATATGCAACATAAACCGTTTCAATTTTATTATCATAATAATGTAATTTCAGTAACTTATATGCAATAAGGGTGGTCATTTTTTGTTTTAGAACTATATTCTTGTATATCAAGTGCCTTATGAGTCAGCATAGACATTCTAAGCATAGATGATGCAATTATTAGCACATTTGTCAAGGCATTATTAAAACATCAGTTTACTGTCGTTATTTAGGCATAATGCATAAATCCTTATCCTTTAAGCATCATTTATGCCAAAATCACCATTATCATAAATCAACCATTTGTAGGTCGTGTGACAAGGTAAAAAGTCATACCAAACTCCTAGAGTGCAACAAATAGTGACATACTTGTTTTTCAATCATAAGTGCCATAACACATATCATAGCTATCCATGTTAGTCATTTGAGATTTATACATATATAATCACCATAAATAGTCATACAAGTAATAATAAACTTATTCAAGCATCTCAAGACCAATTCTAAGTCATTAAATCAAATTATGTCCATAAGTCATTTATTAATACCAATTTAACATACAAACTTAATTATGCCATTATTAAGCCATTTTAATAATTTAATTGATGCCTATATCCATAAAACAACTAAACAAGAGGGGATAATAGAATTACTTAGGCCCGAAGGCTCTCCACATCTGAAGATGTGTAACTTAAGCTTGAAGGCTCTCATACCACATAGGTAAGTAAACTTAGGCCCGTAGGCTCTCATACCACATATGTAAGTAAACTTAGGCCTGTAAGCTCTATACCACAAAGGTAAGTAAACTTAAGCCCGAAGGCTCTCATGCCATAAAGGTAAGTAAACTTGGCCCGAAGGCTCTCATACATATCCACAAGTAAATCTTAAGCCCGAAGGCTCTCATACCCGTCAGCATGTAAATCAATGACCTATACATCTCATACCTGTACATATGCTAACAATCACTACAATCCTTGTTGACTAGTCAACTATCTAAACTATGTTGTCTAACTATATAGGCATCATTAAACATGTCATTATATGTCGAATTATCCGATTTCATATTTCATTTCATTATATTAAAAAAAATTGTCATTGACCTCAATGCACCATTGCGTGGCCTTTGCATGTACAAATGGCCAACTAAGGCCTATTGATGTCTATTACACTCGTAGGGTCCGTTTCCTGAGGCATAATGTCTTCAGAATATTTAACATACCAATATGTCATGTAAAGACATAATTATCAATGCTAATGTTTATAACACACAAAATTTCCATATTTGCCTACAATTTACCATTTCATGCTTCGTTATGCATGTATCACACACATATATCATCATATGTCAAAAATCCATTCTAAGCATATCAACATGTTACATTTATGCATACATGACATCATTTATCAATAAAAACACTTGCATGCACAATAGCATAACGAGCTCTTTTATGGCATTCTAACACTCAACACATCATTTATACATGGTTTAATTCACAAAAATACAATGGGCACACATTTCTAGACATTATCACGCAATATCGTATTTTCGAGTACATAATACACTTATAGCTAACAATCACATTTTCATGGTTTTTATCATATTCAAACACATCGAATCATCACATAATATACATTTAACATGTCAAAAGCCTTAAATAATTTTTATATCATTTATTTTATTTTCTATGCATTTATTAATATTTATTTTAATTATGCCATATTACACATAATGAAATTAATGAGTTATTAAGCAAATTTAAAGTGATTACACTTACATAACTAAGTCATATGGGACCCTCAAAGTTGGCTCATGCCTTCTCCTAGCCTCAAGAGGCTCGGGTTGTCATTTCACATACGAATTTAAATGAGTATGAATTTTAAAAAATAATATAAAATAATTTAGAGGTCAAAAAAATATTTCGAGCCTAGATATTACTCTATAACATCCAAGGAATCCATGAAAAAAAAAATTTGCAGAAAAATAAATCTCGAGAGAGAGAGTGTCACTATTCACCTCATGTTTCTTTTCGACATTTCTCTCGAAATACTCCACCGTTCTAGAAAAAATTGGTGTCCACGGACTCCTCTCGAAATGCTCATCATTTTGGGTATAAGATCTCTCAGTAGGTCTCTCTAAGGAGGGAGAAATTATGAGGAGAAGGGAGAGAAAGTGTATGGGCAGAGATTTGGAGATTTTAGAGGGAGGATGTGTTGTGTGTGTATGTGAGGATGGATAGAAAATTTGCCCTTCTATAGTTTTCAAAATTAATATTTTTCTTTGCTTTGAAATTTTTCTATAACCGATAGAAAAATTAGTTTTCCTCCATTTCTATCTCCAAAATTCCATAAATTCAAGCCTTAAATCCTTTCAAAATCTCATGCCCAAATTTTGATAATAACCTAAAAAATTAATCTATTTTTTATCCTGAAAACTACGTAAAAATAGTTTTCGAACTCAAAAAATTCTGATTCCAAAACCATTAGACTATTCGGAATATTTGAGTATTAGGTTGTAATATTTTTGGATTATTTTGAGCAACTTTTAATTTATTTTATGGTTTAACGTTGCCTGCGGTACTATTCATAGGACACTACCATAAAATCCTACTTAGTGTTTTTAACCATCCGAACGACTTCGGATTGGCTTCAAACTTTACCCAAAATTATCTTGTAATTAATACTTTCCATTGGTATGTTTAGTGTGACTCAGGTCTCAGGAAGTTTTCCTATCCCTTTTGATTTCCTAAGATTGATCAAATCAAAGTAGCCTAAGGCTCAACTTAAGCCTCACTCCTTGAGTCTCGAAAGACTAAAAGGAAGCTAAAGGAATCTAGGGCTACCTCTTTTTGATTAGCCTAGGAGGTACGAGTTAGGCACCACAAGGTAAGAGTCACCACCCAACAGAGTTGGGAAATATCTTGTTGGGTCAAAACCAGAGCGGTTCAGGACCTTACTCTTATTTATACCTCAAATTAATACGAAAATTCATTTTGAATTCATGATACTATTTCTTTTCTCAAGCAATATTTTATAATTAAAGTAAATCACATATTTATGTAGAAGCAGTTATAGAGTATATTTACAGATAAATAAATAGGTGCTTGGAATCGAAATAACATACATGAAATTGGGCAATTGATTATTTTGAGAACCTTGGCTCTCTCATGCCAATTTTTAGAAAAGGGATTTTATTGTGGTGACTTTTTATTAAAATCGGATGAGGAGTTTGTGAACTTTGGTTCTCGTATGTTAATTTGGAAAAAAAGAATTTTATTGTAGTGATTTTTATTTGGAAGAATGGCTTGAGAACTTCGGTTCACAAATGTCAATTTAGAAAAATGAATTTTATTGTGGTGATTTTTATTTGGAAGAATGGATTGAGAACTTTGGTTCTCAAATGTCAATACTAGAAAATAAATATTTTCATTGCAAATTTTATTAAGAAAGAATCAGATTTTATTTTATTAACAAAACACCAGTTTATTAGGTAAAAATATGATTTTAACTATTATTTCTTTTTACTGTGTAAAACCATTTTTCTACCGAATTCAATGTCCATGGAATATTTTGGGATCAAAATTGGATGTACCATACATAAATCGAGTAATGGATTTAATTTAAGAACTTTGGTCCTCATATGTTAATTTTTATAAAATAATTTTATTGTGACTTTTATTAAGAAAAATCAAATCTATTTTTATTAATAAAACACCAATTAATTAAATAAAAATATTTTGGTTATTTTTTAGTCCCATGAAAAATCATTTTCCTAATTATTACAACATTCATGAAATATATAGGGAAATAATTCGAACGAAAAATAAAATACAATGCAATTACCTAAAATACAATCTAACCGAATGAAAAACAAAAATTACATTTTGGAATGCCTAAAATACAATCTAACAAATGATAGGCAATAACAACAATAATTAGCCCCCAAATAACTAGATTAGTCACATCACATCAACATAAATAATCTATTAGCATGCGAATGAAAAATAGAAAAACGGATAGAAATTAAGTAGAAATAAACAAGTGCAAAAATAAAAAATATTGCACAAATAAATTATCACATCTAACTAGTAGATGGATAATGCAAAAAGAAAAATAAAATTAGCCCAAATGACCAAAAATAATATTTTTGATGTGAAGCAAAAATAAAAGACAGATAGGAAATAAATAAAAATTGACAGTCAAAAAAATACAAAATAAGACCTAAATAAATTATTGCATCTAACTAATAGATGGATAATGCAAAAAAATAAAATAAAATAGCCCAAATGATAGAAAATAATATTTTTAATGCGAAGCAAAAATAAAAGCATGGACAGAAATTGAAGGAAAATAAACAGTCTTACAAATGCAAAAATATGGCACAATTAATTTACCACATCTAACTAGTAGATGGATAAAATGTAGAAAGAAAAAATGAAAAATATATGAAAAAATGGGTTGGTCAACACAAAGGTATATTTTCCTTCAAAAAGATCTCGACACGAATTGAAAACGGTGCTTGAATCTTAGGAAAAACCCAAAAAAATAGAGTTAGAAGAGTATTTTTGTGCAATTTCTCTCTCTAGAATATTTTCTCTCTCTTTAAATTGACCAACGTTAACTCAAAATGACCCAATTGGTTTTTATGAATGACCCCCAAGGCACAAAATGGGCGTTTTGCTTGAAAACGGCCATTTTCCAGTGCAATAATGGCCAAAACAGTCGTTTCCCAAGGCAAAATAGCTGTTTTGGCCATTCGGGGCCCAAAAGGCCGTTTTGCATGTGGGAGTGCCTGTTTTGGGTTAAACGGCCATTTTGGACCTAGAACGGGTGTCCTGCGCACGGGACGGCCCACTTTGGGCCAAAATAGTCAAAAAGGCTGTTTTGGTTGTTCTAGTCCTAAAATGGCCATTCCCCTCTCGGGAACGACCTATTTACTTCAAAATGGTTGTTTTCTCTTGGAAAACAGCCGTTGTCGATTTTTTTTAAGAAAAAAGTTTTGAGATCTTTAGTTTGGATGTAAAAAATCCATTTTTGGGATTTTTGTCCTTTTCATCATCA
>CANXYI010284406.1:0-17215 GCA_948208565.1 Hura crepitans | reverse complement strand
GAAGGAGGAAAGCATGAAAGCTATAGAAATGGCTTTTTGGTTGCCAACGTTAAGAAGAAGAGAAAGAGAGGGGAAGAAGCTACTAGAATCTACCTTCCCATTAGATATTTTGGCCTTATATATGCCCTTATCAATAGCCATGATCAACTCATTAAAATCCAATAGCCCATATATTTTTCCCTTTATTAAAAATCCTCTTTTATTCCATTTTATTTTTGTTCTTCATTTCCACAATCAATTCTCATATATTTTAGTCTCAAATAATCATAAATATTATTCCTTAAAATCTCAAAAAAAAAAGGAACACAAAAACCTCAAGAAACCAATTAAATACATCACTTTTTATCTTATTTGATTTTTATAAAATTCCCATGAACTCCAAAAATTCCAATTCCATTAAACTCATGGAAATTTTTGAGTATTAGGTTGTGACAATCTCGAGTTCATCCGAACAAAAACGCTAAATTTTTGGTTTAGCTCTAGACTATGTCACTATTCATAGTATACTGTCGTAAAAATTTAACTTATGTTTTAACCATCTTAATGACCTTATTTTCATTCCAAACTTTGTCCAAAAATATTTCATAATTAATCCTACCATCTTGTAACATTAGCACATTTTGGGTCCCTAGAGGTACTATTCACTCTGGAATGATACTATTCATATACTTGCTTGATATCGTTCGATTTCCATTCGAATGTTCTCCTTTCCTTGCCAAACTGTAAAAAAGTACTATTCAACTCCTAAACTCTTTATCAATAAGGTTAGGAACACTATTCTCATATCTGAAGTCACTATTCAGGACTTCAAAATTTACTATTCACAATCTTGTTCGTTATTGCTAGTTAGACCTTTAAACATCCTTATTTTCACATCAAAATTTACTCATATCATACTTACAACTTAATCCTTTAATTAGTAAGAAAAACCTAATCACGACCCAAAAGTCACTATTCACAACCCCTGGTTGTCACTATTCACAATGCCAAGATTTTTGGGTGTTACAAATATGCATAAAAAATATAAAATTAGATAACAAATTCTAAGAATAAACTATAAAAATCTATATTAAAAAATTAAGTAAAATAAAAATAAATATTAACTTGAGCAGATTGGACTAAATTTGAATAGTGAATGCCTTGTCCAAACTTAAAAAAAATGTAGGCATGCCGAGCAAAGAAGATAAGTACTAATTCACACCATTTTTTCGTTGCTTATCATTAATTGTTTTATCTTAATTCCTATTAATTTTATGCTGACTTCTCTTTATTAGTATTTCATCTTTTCCCTTTTTTCATCTTTATTTTTCTTGTTATGTTTTGCCAATTTCTTGTTTTAATAATAATAATTTTTTCATAATTGTTTAAGAAAATAATATTTTTAAAAGAATAAGTTATTTTTAAAATTTTTATGAGTTATTAATATTTATAAGTGATTAAATATATTAATATTTAGAAAAATTAATATGAAATTAAATTAATCAAAATGATTATGTGAAAAATGAATTTGATTTGAGAATCTGACTTGACCTGAAGTGACACAACCCGATATTGACCCGACCGAACTTGCTTGACCAAAAACTGTTTGACAGATCTAATTTGCATTGATTAATTAGAAAATTATAGTATATTTTCCTTTTTTAATACATTTTATATTATAATTATTAATTATATATGACTTTTTATTATTAATATATAGCGTATTTATACTTCTTTTTTTAGAAATTATCATATTTTATATCTATATATGCAATAGTATGAGTACACACACTCATATTTATGCAATATAGCTTACAAGTCTCATTTATTTTAGATTATAAATTTTAGTTTGAATGAAAGAGAGCTGTAGTAGATTTTGCAAATTCTAATCTATGTAACAAGCTATGGATACACAAAATAATAATAAATTATTGTAATTTAATGTTATACCACTTGTATATGATTGATATACCAAAAAAATATGCTAAACTATATATTATTTTAATTTTTAAGTTATACCTCTAGTATATTACTGAAATATCAAAAATATATTAAACTGTGAATTAGTATTATTTTGATCTTTAAATTATACTAGTAATATATCATTAATATACTAAAATTATATTAAACTACATATTAATATTAATTATGTTGATTTTTAATATATTCCGCTAGCATACCATTAATATACCACTAGTAACAAAAAATTTTCATCTCTAATTATTGCACAAAATCTAAATTTCACTTCACAATGGCTTGCAATATTATAAGCATGAATGTTTTTATATGAACATAAAAAAGAGCTTGCCTTCATATAATGGTAAAAAAGATGTTGAGAAAACAATACATGATATAAACCTTTGTTATTGAACAACTCTATGTGCAAGTAGACATACTACATTTTGCACAATAGCCCCATATTCCAGTTCTCATTTTTTACAAATTATGGCATGCCTTTTCTAAATCTTGTCCCCTCGTTTTTAAATTAAGATAGTAATTGGTGAAGTATAGACAATAATTTTTAACATTTTTCGCATAAAAGCTCTATTAAAATTATCATTTAATCATCATAAAATAAGGTTTTTAATTGAAAAATAAAGAGAAAATGAAGTTATAGTTCAATCAAGCTTTATAACTATTAATTACTAAAACAATATTAAAAAAAATTCTACGAGCATACTAGCTTTATCATTAAGCAAAGAAATGAAGTATAAATAAGGGGAAATGTATTGTCTTGGAACTTTATTTTATTCCTTAGATTATTTTTAAAGTAAAAATTCCCTTGTAGTTATTAAAATAATATTAAAATGCCCTTACTAATGTTAGAGAATAAGGCATTTTAGCACCATTTTCAACAACTGTAGGGGTATTTGTGCACCATTTTTAACAACTATAGTGGCATTTTAGTATCATTTTAAAAAATTATAAAGGTATTTTTGCTCTAAAGATAATTTGAGTGGCAAAATAAAGCTCTGAGACAAATATTAGGAATAAAATAAGACATTTTCCCTATAAATAATCACTATTGAGTTTCAAATTAAGTAGGTTGAATTCAACAACGCTTCTATTAGTATCCTAAATGCAAGATAACACGTAAATAAAAAAAATCAATGACATACCATTCATACACCAAAAATTTATTATAAATATACTAAATTGTAAATTTATTGAAACGTTTATGAATTTAGTTCATAGCTAGAAAAACTCATATGACAATTTTAAATGCTAAACTCAATTTATTAGTATATAATAAGTAAAAAAAATTAAAAATAAAAAATTGGACAACAATATTTTGTATTTATTTTTCTCAAATTATAATTAGCCCTTTCTCAAAACTCAATTACTTTCTCATAAGCATACTATCAAACAAGTAATAAATATAGATCATAAATATTACCTACTAAAAGGGTTCATATAAAATATATAAATGCTATAAATTTCAAAATAAATATCATTGATACGTTGCTCATGTTAAAATAATACAAGAATATATATTTAAAAAGAGTAAAGATGATAAATTCACTTTGTTAAAAATAGGTAAAAGGTAAAAAGTTTGGTTTGCATAATCCCTTTTAATTTTTTTCTAAAGATTAACATAAAATCTTTAATGTACGACATTAAATCCCTTTCTCAAAAATGTAATATATCGATATATGGATGATTCAAAATATTTATAATTAAATACATGATGTAATTAATTCAATTAAATTTATAAGAATTCTTAGATGATAAATCAATTTTGAACTATTTTACGTTCACTACAAATGAAAGGTTTAATTTGCTTATCACTTAATTCTCGTATAACCTTTTTTCTATTTCTTTAAGCCTAGTTATCGTAAACCTGCAACTTTCAACTGTTTGGTAGAGACTTAATCGTGCTGATAATATATTGTCAATAAATAGAATAAGATAAGAAAATATATAGTGAAGTGAGAAATATGTATTCTCTAGTATCTTATGAACTGCCTATAATGGGTATATATAGGAGTACAGATACCTTATGAAGAAGCAAAACTAAATAGAAAAATTGTTATAAAGGAAGTAACTAATATAGGAATACTTTGTAGTCATCCACAATAGGAATATTCTACAATACAATATCAATTTTAAGATTAATACATTTACTTTCTCACAAATATATTATAAAACAATTGATAGACAACTATTTTCAATAATATCCCTAACTAATTCTCATAATTATATATATATATATATATATATATATATATATATATATATATAAACATTCTTTAAAAAAAATCAACAAAACATTATAAATAACAAGCAAAAGAAATAGAAGATCTTGCAAACAACTAGACTTCTATGTTGGCTTGCATTCTCACTAGGGGTGTGCATGGGACACGAAAAGTCCAAATCAAATTGAAAAACTATCCCAAACCATAAAATGCCGATTTTTTAAAGATCCGTCCCAAGTCTCAAACCGAATTTAAATTTAGGATAGGACTGAGATTAATTATTAGTCTGTTTCGTCATGACCCGATTATCCATCCTGTACTAATTTAAAGAAAAAATGGGACATTCTAAATTATTATATTTTATTATATATTATTATTAATTATGTATAATATGTATATTTAATTATTGGAAAAATATATTTAATAATAATATATAGTTATATACATAATTACATTATATTATATATTAGTTATCATATAATATATAATAATATATATTTGATAATAATGTTTTTAAAACCCAAATCTTTTGTTGCTTAAGGTAGCCTCATTGTGATTCTCTCTATCTCTTGCCCTTCCTTTACTTTTTTATTGACTCTCTCTGTCTTTGGCCTTTTCTCATCACCACCCTCCATTCTTTTTGTCGTTGTCCCCAGCAACAAATCTGATAAGTTTACGCCAACCTCGCAGCCATAGATCGAAAAGTATTTCGGTTCTTAAGGTTTAATCATCAAATCTCCTTTTTTATTATGTTGTTGATAATATCTCATCAAAATAAGTTTAGTTATTTTTTTTCACTTTGCAATGCTTGATCAAAACAAGTTTACTTCATTGTTATTAATAATATCTCTAGTTTATAAATGGATGATTGTGCTTTCTCTACCTTTATTCTCTCTATTCTTGAAAAGATTTTCTACTTTTTTGGGTCTTTTTTTTACCATCTCCTTAATGGATGCCTTTTCACTTTTGAGTTTCTAAATGGAAGACGTTGGATAACATTGGATAATATGGAAGAAGTAAAAAAAAAAACTTGATTTGGTTTTTTCACTTTATTACAAAAGTCCCTGTCATGATGATATCTCCTTCTTTTATTATTATTATTAGAAAACATGAAGGTATGGATAGGTTAGATGGGTGCCTAAATACAAGACTTGCTCCAATTATCAATTGGCCTAAACCTTCTAACTATCAAACCATACTAAAAACCAAAGTCCCTTCTTTTATTTTTTATTATGACTATTATATATTATTTCAATTAATTAAGAGGAGAATTGTTCAAAATTGTTAAATAAAGCTCTAAAACAATTAGGTTTGACTTATTGCATTATATTTAATCACAAGTACAATTAAAAAAAAGTTTGATTCAATAATATCTGTGTCAAATTGATTAATGAGTTCTCAACCATTTAACTCAATCTACTACATCTAGTCATTTTACTCTTTTGTTTAATTTAGAATAAAGATTTTTCATTCACCCTTTTTTCATTTTTATATATACTCAAAGCAAAGACTAAAAGGATATACCATACCATAAAAATCCGTAAACTAAAAGATAAATAGTTAAATAAAATTCATCAAAAGTATACCAATATTTGATATGTTGTATATTTGTATTCATTTTTTTAGTTTAATAATGCATTAAGATGATTGCTAAATTATTTTCTTGTAGTGTTAAAAATGTCAAAGAGAACTCACTCGAATGATAGTGGTTTAGATCACTTGTTCAAACTCACTCCTCCTAGTACTTCTTTAAGCATGTCTTTTGCTAGTATGGAATCTCCTGTGATTGGCAACCAAGCTAGTTTGTCATCAACTGTTAATGTGGCAAAGTTAAATGATGGTATGCCACTAACTCCTAATATACATAACATTACCATGAGGTTAGTGATACTAGTGAGATTCCTACACACCCTTCAAGTGAAACAAATAATTATAGATATGGGGTTTGAAGTCATTTTAGAGAAATTAAGGATAAAAAAGGGGTAACAACTAGTAAGGTAGCTTGTTTATGGTGTGATAAACAATAAGATTGCTCATCAAAGCATGGACAACCAAAATATGGAAGCATATTAAGGAAACATGCATGACATTTAAGTATGAAAAAGAGTTGTTATATAGTAAATGCATTAGTGATAGGGCATAAAGTGTATTAAGTTTTGCAAAAGGTCAAGATAAAGAAAAATTAACTTGCTGAAAGTTTGACCATCAATTGGCTAAGGAAGCTTTTATTAGAATGATCATACGAGATGAGTTACATTTTAAATTTATAAAGAGGGAATGGTTTATTGAATTTATGAATATAGTACAACCACAATTCAAAATAATCTCTAGGTGGATAGTGGCAAGAGATTGCTACCAAATTTTCTTGAAGAAAAAATAAAATTGCGTGCCCTATTAGATTTTGAGTGTCAAAGGGCTTCATTTACCACTAACACATAGACAAGTTGTAAGAATATAAGTTATTTGTGTCTTACATGTCACTTTATTGATAAGAGTTAGAATATGCAAAAAATGATTCTTAATTTTTGTTCAATTAAGAGTCATAAAGGGGTAATTTAGGAAATGTGATAGATTTTTTCATGAATGATTGCAAGTTTAAAAAGGTAATGTGTATTTCACTTGATAATGCAAGTAGCAATGACACTTATGTTGCACAATTAAAAAGAACTCCTAAATAGAAAAATGCATTTGTGTTAGAAGGTGAGGCTTTCCATATGAGATATTGTGCACACATTTTGCACCTTATAGTCAAGTGGCATGAAAATGGTAAATCCTTCAATTCAAAAGATTAGAGCTGCATGTAAACATGTTATGAGTAGTCTAAAAATGTTAGAGAACTTTAAAAAGCATGCTAAAAATGTATGAGTTGTGTACAAGGGGTTTGTTATCTTAGATTGTGATATAAGGTGGAATTCTACATATATGAAGTTGGATACAACTTTGCAATATAGGAAAGCATTTGAGAAATTTGAACTTTTAGACTCTATATATAAGATTGTGTTAGATTTAGCCTTGCCTTTGGATAATGAATGGGATAAAATCAAGCACTTGACTAGGTTCTTAAAAAAGTTCTATAATGTTACCTTGAAACTTAGTACATTCTTATTCTCTACTTTAAATATCTTTTTCCTTGAAACTTGTACAATTTTGAAAGAACTGAACACTTGTATATCATCTAACAATGCTGACCTTCAAGAAATAACAAGAAAAATGAAGTATAAGTTTGATAAATATTAGGGGAATTTAGATAAAATGAATGTCATGCTCTTTATACCCATTGTTTTAGATCCTAGGTATAAGTTATGGTATTTAAAAGTAAAGTATGAAGGGTTTTTTGGTCAATTTATAGCAAATAACTTGGTGAATAGAGTGATAAAAAAATTGAAATTATTGGTTTCAGAATATGAAAAATATTTTATCTGCATATGACACTTTTTTTTGTGAAGCAATAAGAAGCCAAGGGATAAGTGAGACACTTGATAAGGAGATAGATAATTGTTTTTTTACAAACGGAGATGGATCAACAATTGGATTTAAAGTCTGAGCTTGATAGGTATTTAAAGGAGACACTAAAAAATATACTCCACAATTCAATTTGTTGTTGTGGTAGAAGGTTAATGAACCAAGCTGTCTAACTGTAGCTAAAGTGGTTAGAGATGTGTTGGCTGTTCAATGTTCTACTGTGGCATCAAAATTAGCATTTAGCACCTGTGGGAGGACTTTGGATCTTTTTAGGAATTCTTTGATTCGTAAAATAGCTGAGGTCTTCATTTGCCATTAGGATTGGTCAAGAAGTGCACCAAATCTAATTAAAATTGAAGAAAACATAGAATAGCTTCAACATTTTAAAGAAGGTAATGAATTAATTTATATTTATTGATCTTTTTTTTATTTTTTTTACATTGTACTAATTGGTTAAAAATTGAATAGTTGGTTTTATTTGTATGATTTAGCTATATTTCAGGATTAGAATATTTCACAAACATTTATTGATTGTGCAAATTTGAATAGCTAAGAAGTTATAAAAAAAATATATTGGTTTATTTTGTTACTGGTTTATGTTATTTTTAGGTACATATTAAGCTTATTTTATTATTAGTTTGTGCTATTTTTAAGTACATATTAAATTATTTTGTTACCAATTTTTGCTGTTTTTAGGTACGAACACCATCTGTATTTCTTTTGGGATTTCGAAAGGGCTTGATGCTATTGGAAGAACTTGATTCTTTTTTTTTTTGAGATTATAGAATTATGTTAATTTAGGACTTCAAAAATATGATAATTTGGGACTTCAAAAATTATGTTAATTTGAGATTTTGAGACTTCAAAAGGGCTTGACGATGTTTTATGTTTGAGAGTTTAGAATTATGTTAATTTTAGAAAATTTGCTTGAAACTATTTGGCAAAAATCGAGTATTGAACTATTATTTATCCAAATATTGACTTCTGTTTATTACTATGTTGGCTTTTATATTTGTTGGTACCTATATTTTTATAGGCTTTCATTATGGTATGGTTCTAGATGAACTCTTTTATTATTATTTTACATTATTGATATATTTTAAATGGGATATTCCAATCTTGTTTCAACCCATACCATTCCAAAGGGCTTGATGCTATTGGAAGAACTTGATTCTTTTTTTTTTTGAGATTATAGAATTATGTTAATTTAGGACTTTAAAAATATGATAATTTGGGACTTCAAAAATTATGTTAATTTGAGATTTTAAGACTTCAAAAGGGGTTGACGATGTTTTATGTTTGAGAGTTTAGAATTATGTTAATTTTAGAAAAATTGCTTGAAACTATTTGGCAAAAATCGAGTATTAAACTATTATTTATCCAAATATTGACATCTATTTATTGCTATGTTGGCTTTTATATTTGTTGGTAACTATATTTTTATAGGCTTTCATTATGGTATGGTTCTGGATGAATATCACTATTTTAGAGGAAATATATATGATTTTTTATTATTATTTTACATTATTAATATATTTTAAATGGGATATTCCAATCCTGTTTCAACCCATACCATTCCAATGTATCCCACAATTTCGAAATTTCGTCCTATTTTATCTCGAAAAATGATTTGGGATGGGTTTGGTTCATTAAAAAAAGGGACGAGACTGAGACTTGAATTTTAGCATTTCCAAAAGTTTGAGATGGGACTAGAATTACTAAATTTTAAACTATCTTGTCCCATGCACACCCCTAATTCTCACCCTAGTTAACCAAATAATATTCCTATTCTTTTAAACAAATTTACAATTTTAGATCAATCTCTAGATTCAGAATTGTCTTCATGATTTGATAAGATAGCTTAAGTAACATTAAGAGCATCAGTTGAAATTCTTTTAGCTCCATAAAGATTGTCCCATGCCCATTTTAAAGTAATTCGATAACTATTACCACAATCACACGTGTCTTAAGCTATCTAATAAAAAAAAAAAGGGTTTTAGAGTTGAAATGGAAAAAAAGGTATTCTTGAAATAAAAAATTTTAAAAAAATATGTATGATAGAGAGTATAAAGGATTGGTAGGAGTTGTAATTATTTTTCTTTTTAATCATATTTATGTAAAAATCTCTAAAATTAACTTAATTATATAAATTGCTTATGTTGTATATAATATAAATATGCTATAAGATTTTGAGAAAATGAGCTTAAAATACTATCTCTAAAAATAAAAAAGCAATAAAATTATTTCTTTCTACTACAAAAATTAAAGGTAAAACATATAATTAAGTCTCTCAACTATCATACTTTTTTTTTAAATTTTCTATGCTAAAATTTTTTTGCGTTTAGTTCTTTACTTTCAATTATAATCATAATGAAAAATTTTCTAATTTTAATCATATTACTTTTAACAATGCAGTAAAAGCCACTAGGAAGACCGCTTGTCACACCAACTACTACAATTTAAATTTAGATATTCAAAAATTGCCTTTGTTGCTCAATTTTTAATAAAAAAATAATCATAGAATGTCCTATTTTGGATGTAAATTTAGTCAAATTTAATAATTTTAAAGGACATGAAGGACCAGTTTAAGATAAAAAAAATTTTAATTAATTTATTTAATAGCATACAGAGACAAATTTAATTAAACACATTAAAAAAAATTTAGTGTGATCAAATTTAAGAGTCAAAAGATCTAATATAAAAAATTCTATTACAAAAATAAGTCCCATACTAAACATTAAAAAAAAAATCCACAAATATTGAAGCAAGATAACTTATAAATAAAGATTATAAATTTTGAGTGACACTTTATTGAGTTTATTTTTTAACTTTTTTGTAAAAAAAGGAACATCATTACATCTCATTTTTCTATTTAATCTTTCATTTTTATTATATTATTATATTATTGAAATTCACTATAAAAATTAATAATTAAATTCCTTTTCTTACTTAAATCAAATTCGTTAATGTTTAAAAATTTGCAAGCACAATAAAATATAATCAAAATTGAGAAATAAAAAATAGTAAAATTTAGGGACTCAAAGATCAATTTTGGGAAAAAAATAATTTTAGGCATCATTATCTAGCTTAAAAGTCTGTTTGGATAGAGGTTTTTATATATTTCACAAGGTATTGAAAGGTTAATATTGGTGTTTGGATGTGAGGTACGGTAAGGTAAATGAAGACATTTAGAAGGTAAAAAAACCTTTACCGATCAGCGTACCTCCAAAATGGAGGTTTTCGAAAGTACACAAAATTTATATTCCAATATTGCCTTACCTTTTTAATAGAATTCTAGTTTTACCCTTATTTATTTCTTTACCTACCCAACACCATTTATACTTTTTCCACTTTTTTTTTTTCATTTTCTATAGAGACATACCTCAATAAATATCTTCCAAGTTCAAACACAAATCTCCCAAAGAAGATGTGTATCTTCCAAGTTTGATTTTTCTTTGATTTTTACCTTGTAAGATCTATTTTCTTTATTTTTCTTTTATCTCTTTTCATGATATATAAATGAAAGATAAGAAATAATAAAATATCACCCATTTGCAATGTGATGTGTAAGAAGAAAATTAGCAATTTATCATAAAAATAAAGTAATGGGAGAGTTTGGATCTTCTAAAATAAAACTAGCTAGCATATCAAACGGATAATATATTTTCTAGTATTAGCTTTTTGGTGTTTTTTTCCCCAAAATTATTAATTAGGTATTAGTTTTATTGTATTTGAATTTGGTTTTACATTATCATTTATTTACTACTCATTGCTTGGTTCCTTGATGAGATACTATATTTTTTTCAATTTCTTTATATATATAGCTAGCTAATAATAAAGATAATAACTTTTGTTTAATGATGGTGATGGTGATAGTGATGGTGATGGTGATGATAAAAGCTATATATAGTTATCTCAATTTGTAGATAACTTATTTTACTAATAAAATTGAACGAGTATAATAAACTTATGGTAAAATTAGAACTTAGAGAAACAAAAATATGTATGATCAAAATATAAAGAACATCTAACACATAACTTAATTATGTATGTTGTCCATTACTTTCTTATTTATTCTTTTATGTTAGTAAATTTTATGATAAAATTCAAATTTCATTTCAAATGGATAATAAAAAATGTGGAAACTTTATTCTTGAAATTCTCGTGAATGCATTAATTAGTAGTGGTTCAAATTATTTGTCTTATAATAAGCTAGTCTAAGACATATAAACGTCGACCTAATTATATTAATAGTCAGATGACTTATGAAATAAGAACCAAAAAGGAATGAGTAACTGATAAGTTAATGATGCAATTATTGCCAAGTAATTTTTGTCAAAATATTATAACCATGAGTCGTATAGCTTTATGAGATCATATAAGTTGTTAGCAAGGGAAGATGATTTTAGACCAATTATAAGAGTAACCGTGGAAGATCAAGTCACAAAATTACTTTACTTACTACCATATAATGTTAGTAATCATGGATTCTCATTATTTTTGTTGTTTTATTGAGACAATGAGTCGACATTTTCATAATATCTTACAAGCTATAATAGAGTTGGGGAAAAATTTATTAGCGAACCTAATGGATTGCAAGTTCCTTAAAAAATATTTAATGACAGTAGTACCTATACTTTAAGGCGACCAAATGTCTATCTCATCATACTTTCATTATTAGTATTTAGAGTTTAGCATTTCTCACTACCAAAATAAAATTGCTCATTACTAAGGATTTTCCTCACTAATTATATTTTTATCATTGCAGATTGTATTAACAATGGTTTTAAGGTCGTTGCTTATTATAACAAATATCTCCCCCGAAAAAAATTCTTTTTCCACTGAAGTTGTTACTAATTTGCTCTTTTGATAAAATATTGTTGTTGTTAATGGTTTTAAATGTTGACACTAATGAGTTTAAAAATAAAAGTATAAGCAACAAAATTTTATTGCAACTATTGCTTTATAATAACTTATGATCATCGCTAATACAACAGTGTTTTTTAGATGTTGTGACCATTTAATATCCATGCAAAAATGGGTATGTATTAGGGATGAGTATTATTATTAATGATGGAAATTAATGTTTTATTGCTAAAAGTTTATTATATTAAATATTAACAATATTTTTTATTATTAAAATTTTCTTTTAGCTATAAAAATAAATCAATTGCATTTATTATTGTATAGCTAAAATTTTTATTTCACTTTTGCAACCAAGTTTCTTTTGTTGGAACGTAAAAATTATTAAAAAA
The DNA here is from genome assembly GCA_948208565.1 of Hura crepitans. Taxonomy (NCBI): domain Eukaryota; kingdom Viridiplantae; phylum Streptophyta; class Magnoliopsida; order Malpighiales; family Euphorbiaceae; genus Hura; species Hura crepitans. The sequence goes on along the minus strand of CANXYI010284406.1, from coordinate 4,323 downwards.
ATTTATCATATATTTCTAAATATTTTTTCATATAGTAATATATAAACCATAAATATCTAAAATTAAATTGAAATATAATTTAAAAATAATCAAATCCATAAAATTCATCAATATTTTAAAATACTAATATCATCCTAATAAAATGCACAATGTCCAAAAAATTTAGCAGCATAAAAAGGTATTATCATATTTAAAACAAATTAAAATTGTGAAAAGTGCAACTAATCATTTTTTTTGGAACTACTTTTAGAGCAATTTGGTCATTTTGTCTTCTTGTGTCATCATTTTAGCATTATCACCAATCTATAAAAAAAAAATGACAGGTATCACTAATATACATATATGTGTGTTTATATCCCTATAATATAAAAATTTTCAAAATATACACAATCTAGTTTACTATTCAAATGCCTATCATGACCACAATATTTTTTTTTATTTGTCTCTAAGGTATTTATAATTCTTATCAGTTTACGAGTAACGTCAATATATCAACTCTTAACAAAAATAATTCTTTAATTAAGCGTCTACAGTAGTTAGCACTAATTCCTAAGGAATTATGTGTAATTGTCTAGTCACCAAGCAACTAATAAATAACCCATTTTATAAATGTATATATTTTTGTACCCTATTATTTATTATGTATGCTTTAATAATTACAAATTACTTTCCTAGTAATTATATGCAAAGGTGATGAATGCTTTAATTTATTTGCTTCTTGCATAATACGGGATTGATAAACATTGAAATATAAAAAAAGTATATTATAAAGGCATAAATAAGATATTGATTTCGAATCCTTTTTAGACTTAAGATCAGTAGGTCTTCTTGTAAAGCTATGTGGTGACTCCATCAAATTGCCTCATCCCTTTACAAACATTAAACTTTAAAATAACCAAAAATATAGAAATAAAATGTCATGCCATTTTAGATGGTTGTAATATGTCTGAATCTAATGGTTTTATGCCATATGACTTTAGAACATTTTGAACAATATTAGGTATTTGATTTTGCAACTCATTGTATGATTCTTTCCAATACTTACTTAGGCTTTATTCCCACACCCATACTTATCACTTGATTAAGATTAAGTTCCTTTGTCACTTTACAGTATATCTCTTAATCATAGTAGGTGTGCTTTTTGTTATTGTACTTGATCTCATTGATTCCATTAGTTCCTATGAAAAAATAAAATAATAAAAAAGTAAACAACATTTTAATAATAAATTGTATCGAAAATAGAACTACACAAAATTAAAAAAAAGGCAAAAATACATAGAGTCTCTTTGCTTTTTTGCTGTAGTCCAAATGCCATTTCTTTTCATATGAAATCTTTGCCATTGCATAATAGGATTAAGTTCTTTTCCTTGAATAACATGAAATCATATATTCACATGGGACAAAGTTTATATACAATTATAGCATGATTACAAGAAAAACTAACCTGAAAGTTTGTAAGATGTCAAGGAATGAATTTTAAAATTATATAAAACATGATATGCTTAATTTAATAAAATAAAAAATCTAGCCATCAAACAAAACATTGAGGAAAAGAAATAAAAAGAAGCTAACCTAGACAATTTAAAAGTAGAAAGTCCAAAATTTCTTTGAAACCTAAAAATTTTAAACAACTTGATTAGATGGAAAGTTGATGTGATTAGATTAGAGATTGCAAAAATAGGAGCAATTTATTTATTTACCTATTTATTTTAAAAAAAACTCAAAAGTTTACGTAAGATAAAAGTAGTTATAATAGGAGTATAACATTAAAACTTATGAGAATAATGCTTTGATAAATCTCAGTATGAAATTGTACCAAAAACAAAAAAAGACTCAACATGTTATTCCAATGTTTCAAAGTTCTAATAGGACTCTTTTACATTTTAAATTATTCTCCTTTTTTTCTTTTTATTTCTTATATTAAAGCAAACCTACCTATAAATATTCAAACCCATTTAAATGTGTTTAATATATAAAATATATGTTTAAAATAAAAAATAAACTCTAATTAATTAAATATATTATATTATTTATATCAATATATTAAACTTGGAGGTATCTCGATCGAGATAAGGGTGGACCAGAATAGGCCTTCAAAAGGCATATTCCAATTCAATCTAAGATAGGAGCTTGAGTGTTCCCCACAAGGTAGTTTATACTGCAATAGTGCGAGTCGCCACCCGAATGGTTAAATCGGGAAGTAAAGGAATAGAGATTTAGGGTTCGAGAATCTCCTTTTATTCATGCTTACCATATAATATCAGTTTTCATCTTAACACTTCTAATTTTTATCATCTTGAAATGTAATTATTATGATTGAATTAAAAAAAAAAAGAAGTATTCACATCATTTTGCCATTAAATAAAGAATCACGCATTCATATCAAATGAATCCCAAAAATGCTACAACATACATGAAATTGAACTAATTTATTAAAAGAGGACTTTAACCCTCAAAATATTTTATTTGGATAATTGGAACTTTGATTTCAAAATAATTTATTATTAAAAATCATTTATTCATTTATTAAGAAACTTTTATCTTAAACCATTTTTATCGAATATTAGAACTTTGGTTCCAAAACATTTTACCATTCAAAATATTTTTATTCTCAAACAAATAAAACCTTTTTTTTTTGTTATTAAGACATTGGTCTCAAATCAATTTTTTGCCCATTAAAACATTTCAATAAAACGAAGCCATTTTTATACAAAATCTTTTATTTTGCTTTTTTTATAAATACTTTTTATAATTAGAAGATTTTGGTCCTCAAAATACACTATTAAAAAATTTTATTCATTAAATAGATTATTTTTACCAAATTAATATAATTTTAGGCAATTAGGGACTTTGGTCCCTAATTAAAATTTTCATTTTTATGCAAATAGGTCCTTATTTTCTAGAAAATATTTTTTTGGTTATTTTCTTTTTAATCACATAAAAAAATCATTTATAATATATTACAACATAATGTAATTATACTAGGAAATATAAAATGGGAAAAAAATTCTAATGTATATGTCTACTAAATCAAACCTACTTGCTGAAGCATAAATTAATTAAAGACTTAAAAATAATCAAATATACATAGAAATAGGACTTCTAAGCTCATTTTGACCTTCTTACATAACCAAAAATCCTTCAAACATAGCATAAAAGCACAAAACAAAATATGGGAAACAAAATCACAGAACCAATAATCACTAGTTTGGTATTTGGAGGATGTCCAAGTGGACATCTTCTCCAGAGGTTGAGAAAGGCTCCAAAAATAAAGAAAATGAGGGCTTTTTTTGTAACAAAAATGAGATGTCCATATGAATATCCTCATTTGGTAGTTTTTATGGAAGGAAAATAGCAAAAATATATCTTTATTAAGCCATTTTTCTAATCCTAAAGCACATGTAGAAAATAAATAATAGATAAAAGAGACATTTTTAGATCTAAAAATCCATTTTCAACATAAATAAAGGCCATTGAGGAGTCATAAAATATACATCAAGCCTAGAAAATAAAATATAGAAAAAATAAAGGCCACAAAGGAAATATACACAAATAACAACAATGGCTAGCTTTCATCCTTAATAGGATTTGGCACTCATGAGGAGTCATTAAAAATCCTATTTTCATATGGAGGTATTAGCTTCAAGAAAATTAAGGAAAAAAAAGCATATAAATCATACATAAATAATAATACAATAAATAAATATTAAATAAAATATGGCTCACCTCTTAACAAAGGTTGATTCTTTATATAAAATCACTAAAAAAACCTTTTTTTTTTCTCATTGAAGGCCATAGGCTATGAGCCTCAAGAAACTTATTTATTGCAAGAAGAGATGAAAACAAAACAAAAAAGATAAAGGATATAAATGTTAGAAGTATGCTGTAGAGCTCGTGTAATAGGGTTATATTTATGTATTCAAACCTTGTGAATTTATATTTTAAGTTATTTCTTTTTTATATCATGGTATTTTTTATATTACTTATAATTTTTTTCAATGTCTTAAACCATGTTATAAAGTCCTTGGTATAAAATCACAATGCAGAGGAAATCATGAAGTATTCATGATGCGAGATTCTTATTGCATGCAAATGTGGTATGCCTAAATATCCCTGATCATAATATTAACAAGATGAGACATTGTTAATGCAGATAGATCAGTACGTGTTATACTTCTTGATTAGATCAAGCAGTAGTTCTCACAAGCTATAAGCATAAAGATGCTTGGAGTTAACATATAGATGCTTACTTGGGAAGTAAGTATATTGAAAACCCAGCATGTGATATTTACATGGATACTTAATCTATGTTGATGAAATATC
>CANXYI010284393.1:0-17297 GCA_948208565.1 Hura crepitans | reverse complement strand
AGTGGTTGTAAAACTAGTGGATTTAACAAATATGCCCTGATAATGTCAAAAGCTCTTTGACAGTCATCATTCCACTTAACTAGTTATTTCTTTCTAAGAAGTTTGAAAATAAACTCACATATAGTGGTAAGCTTGGCTATGAATCTACTAATATACTGTATTCTTCCCAAAAATCCCCTTATTTCCTTTTTTTCCTTGGAACTGGCATTTCTCTAATAGCTTTAACTTTATTAGGGTCTATTTTGATCCCTTTTTGACTCACTATATGCCCCAAGAGTTTTCTTGAAGTTACCCTAAAGACACACTTCTTTGGATTCAGCCATAAGTTACACTTATCAGTCCACTTAAAGAACTTTTCCAATACTTCAAAATGCACTTTTGTTGTAGTGGATTTGATCATCATATCTTCCATGTATACTTCTACTTCTTTGTGAATTAGGTCATCAAAATCCTATTGGCCATCCTTTGGTAAGTCACTCCAGCATTCTTCAACCCAAAAGGCATTACACTATAGCAAAAAGTTCCCCACTCTATGATAAAGGCAGCTTTTATTTTGTCCACTATCTAGTTTAGAATCTGATTGTAATCGAAATACCCATCAACAAAACTGTACATTTTACACATTATCATGCTATCAACTAGAACATCTATGTGTGGTAATGGAAAGTCATCTTTTGGGTAAGCCTTATTCAAGTCCCTATAGTCTATACACATCATAACCTTACCATCCTTCTTGGTGACAGGCACTACATTGGCTAGCTAAGTTGGATACTATATTTCTTCTATGAATTTGGCTTTGATCTACTGTCCACTTCTTCTTTTATTTTTTTTGCCTATTCTAGCCTCATCCTTCTTAACTTCTGCTTCACTAGTTTTGCTTCTGGGTACGTGTGAATGGCATGTTCAGCTAATTCTCGATCCACCCTAGGCATGTCTCCATAGGTCTAGGCAAAGACTTTTTTGTACTTTTTTAATATTCTCTCAAATTTTATCCTCTCTTTAGGAGTTATATCAGATGTAATTAAAATTTCTTTCGAATTTTCATTAGCACCAAGATTAAATAAGGTAATATTAATTGAATTAATATCAAACATGTTATACGTGTCATGATTTTCATTATGCATGATGCAATTAAATGAGACATCATAAAATTAGCAAAATCATTCATCTTATTAACAAAAGAAGTAGAAACATCATCAAATAGTTCGAGTACATAAAGAATTTTAGGAAATTCTTTAGACGGGTCTTCTTTTTCTATCTTTTTCTTCCCCTTGTCTTAGAGCATTGTAGTAGTAAGGATCTTTTCCTTGGGCTCAATTTCCAGATTAGCTAGGTTGGTCATGACCTCTTCATCCCAAAAGTCTAATGTGGCTTTGACTTCATTCGTAGCCCAGTCAAACATATCACTAAAAATTTCAAAACTTGGCACAACCTTCCCTCTAACAAATATGGGCTCCGATTCTCTATAATAACTGACATTGCCTATAGCTCGAATAAAGCTTTCTTCTAATGGCAAGACACCCTTACTCATCTTTCTTGGCTCTAAAGTCTCTACTATGTATCCTAACCCTTTTTTATCTTTCTATCCCTTTGGCTAAATGGCTGAGACTAAACTATTAAAATTATATCCCAAACCAGTATCGGGTAAATAGTTCATCTTTTTTAGCATATTTATAACCTTAGGGTCATCTTCTTCTTCTTCTTCTGAGAAAATCTCAGCTACATAGAACCCATTAAAAGGCTAGTTAGCTATCTTAAGCATTGAGACTTGATTCTCCCTTGCAGCTCATATAGCTATGATCTCATCATTATGGGGGATCTTTATCATCTAATGTAGTGTTGATAGAACCCTTCTTAACTTATGGAACCAAGGCCTTCCTAAAAGTAAGGAGAAGTTCATAGGGATATCAATCATTGCAAATTCCACATTGCCTATAATCACCCCTATTTTGACCTTGACTTTAAAAGACTTATATGCATGTCTCTTCGTATTATCATAGGCCATGATGGTGAGCTTAGACTGAGAAAATATCGAATCTTCAATCTCGTACACAGCTACCACTTTGAGTGGGCACACATGAATTAATGACCCATCATCAACCATTACACATGCCATGTGCTTGCCATTGATTTCAACTTTTATATACAAAGGACAGTTGTGATGATGCCCTTCTAGTGGAGGATCTTAATTTAAAAAAACTAGCAACTGCCTTTTCCTCCCCCTTCACCATTGCCACTAGCTCAGATAGCAATATAGTAGTTAAGACCATTGTAGCATATAAGGCTTCAACCACTTTTTATCGATGAGAAAGGGATTGGCACAACAGATCCCAAATTAAAATCTTTGTGGGTGTCTTCTTTAATTGCTTCATTACTATGTCTTCTTCTTTTTTTTTAATTAGGGGAACTAGTTCTTTTCTATTTCTAGCACTACTTGACCACTCCAGGTAACTGCCTTAGTTTCTTTTTCTGCCTCTAGTTTCTAATCTAGATCTAAGCCAATCCATAAGTCTTGTACATTTTGCTCTCACTGTGACTCAACCCATATGTCTTGTACATATTCATCTGGCTCACTCTCACTGTCGGTATCCCAAATATCTATAGAACAAACCAAACCCTAACTTGACTCTATATTTCTTTACACCGCTAAGTAGTCATTTTCATACAAATCCCACAGCATGCTTCCATCTTCTCCTCTAACCTTTGATAGTGGCATTTTCCACCCTTTTGGGTGCAACTCTCTTCCTAGATTCATCTTCATAATCCTTAAGAAAATTAAACTCTAGATTGAAATATTCAGCCTTCTTATTCTTCTCACCTGAACCGTTGCCTCTTTCTTAGTGTCAATTTCTTTAGAAACAATAGTAACATTTTTAGCAAGTGTGGTTACAATCCCTTTAGCAAATGGTGGTGTACTAAAAGTAGGAGCAACCCCAGCAATTGTCCTTGAGATCATGGACATCATTTTCCTTTCAAACTCTTTGAATTTCTAGTCCATCCTAGCTTTAAAGTTTAGAACTAAAGAACTACTTTCCCCTATCATGTTTGTTTGATTATAAGTAGTATAAATGATTTCCTATTGAGTTATCCTTCAGTTTAACCCACTTAGCCAAGTAGCTTAAGGATCTATGATGGCTGCAATACAAAGGATTAGAAATGATGAATGAGATACATATGGATGCATAAATGTAGATGTATGTTAATGTGTACAACAACAAACACAAGCGAGAGTCTTCCAACATTATCACCTCCCACACACAAGGTTAACATGCTCTTTTTAGGAGGGTTTACCTATGGGACATCAATCCCCCTAATAGGTTCGAATAATAAACAACGAATAAGTGAACATTATTTCTTTCATATTTAAAAGAGTGCATGTAAGATATTTGGCCCATATATGTTGGATATGTTTAATTGAACCAAAATGCAAGGTCTAGCCCATTCTAGTTAGAAAAGGCCCAATGGGTTTAATAGCATTTTGAGGTGGTTAAGCCATACTTCACGTATGTTAGCCCATATAGCACACAATGCATCGTTAATTAGGATACCTAGGGAAAGTTGCTATTAGTCATTACATGGGCTCATAGTTAAGTTGCATAAGTTATAGTTATCCAAGCATGGTCCCTCCACAACGGGTCTATCTCATCATAAGCATATGATCGATTGGTTCACCTTTTCATATACCTTATAGACATAAGGCTTGGATTTGATATCATTCCTAATAATCTTCCAAATTGAATGAAAATGGGTTCATGCTTTAAAATGACATCGGGGTAAGAAAGGGACTCCTAACTTATTTTAAGGCTCTAGCATGTGATGCAATTTCAAAAAAAAAGATAATATTATAAACTCAAAACATGAAGTTCTATATTAATTTGAGGTACTTTTGGAGCATGGTCTCATAATGTCCCTAATGGAGTTACTACTGTTCACGTCCCTTCCTTTCATAGACCAATCGAATTGAAATGATCAAGGACTCGACCTAAACCTTACTCCTTAAGTCTCAAAAGATGAGAAGTGTATTTAAGGAATTCTAAATCATTCCTATTTGGTTGGCCCAAAAAAAGTGAGTTAGGCACCACAAGGAAGGAGTCGCCACCTGACCAAAGTCAGGAAATACCTTGTAGGGCCAAAACCAGAGCAGTTTGAAACCCTACTCTTATGTATACCTCAAGTTAATATAGAATTTCAATTTGAATTTATAATATTATCCATTTTCTTCAAGCGGGTTTTAGGTGTCAAAATAAATCACGTATTCATATCAAGGAATAATAAAACATATTTACAGAAATAAATGAAGTGCTTAAAATTAAAGATAACATATATAAAATCAGGCATTAATCATTTTGAGAACTTTGGTTCTCACATGCTTATTTTTAGAGAACGGGTTTTATTATTTGTGTCTTCTTTTTATAAAAATCTTTTTTTATCAGGAAAAGGCTAATTTAATTAAGTACAAAATGTTTTAGTGGCCAAAATTGGGCAATTGATTATTTTAAGAACTTCGATTCTCACTCGCTTATGTTAGAAAACCAATCTTATTGCTCAAAACCAAACAATTGATTATTTTGAAAACTTTGGTTCTCTCATGCTTATATAACATACATGAAATCGGGTAATTGATCATTTTGAGAACTTTGGCTGTCGCATACTTTATTTTTAGAAAATGGATTTTTATTATTTGTAACTTTTATTAAGGAAAAATCAAAACCCATTTTATTATAAAAACACCAATTAATCGAGTATAAAATGATTTTGTAACTTTTTATGGCATGCAAAAATCATTTTTCTACCTATTACAACATTCACAAAATCTATAGGGAAATAATCAAAATGGAAATTAATTACATGGCGATTTCCTAAAATACATTCTAACCCAAAAATAAAATAAAATAAATTACATAAAAATTGCCTAAAATATAATCTAACTGTACAAGCTCAAAATTACATCAAAGGTGTCCAAAATGCAAATTAATCGGTATTCGATGAAAAATGGTGAAAAGAATAGATCTAACAAACTCCCAACATATTAAACAATGCACATCGCAACAAAATTAGAATATTAGTGGTAGGAATAAAAAGACAAGTAGAAGATAAAGCATAAAATGGATAAAACAAATGACCGAATAAAAAAACTACAAAGACAACAACAATGTAAAAAGCCCATAAAATGTCGTAACAATCAAATAATACAAAGATATAGCAAACAGGTAAAAAAGAGAGAAAAATTAAAAAAATAAGGAGAAAATCAATTGGGTTACCGTGTATAATTGTCTTTAGAAAGAAAAATCTTGAAATGGATGAAAACTTGCATCGAAAATGTAAAAAAATGGTGTTCTAAATGCAATTTTCAACTTTTTTATGCACTAATCCCGAGGAGAGCCAACCCCAAAAAATGGTATGGAATGGGGTTTTTATGCACAAACTTCAGTGTTGAAAATGGCTATTTTGAAGATGAAAACAGCCATTTTGCCTGGGAAAATGGCCGTTTTGCTCAAAAATAGGTGTTTTCTTCTCTAAAATGGTCATTTTCACTGTCCATAAGGAAAAACTTTCTTAAAACCTAAAAACAAAGTGATTTCATTCCAGAAAATAGAAATCGTCATTTCGAACGAGCAAAAATAGTCATTTTGGCTCCTAAAACAACATTGTTTTGTTGTAAAATAATGAATATGAAAACCAATTTGTATATTTAATAGATTTTTTTCTTGAAAATTTTACTCCGTACCATGGGATTTTTTAAGCCAGGCAAAAACATTTCTTAAAAGCTTTAAAAGGCAGTTTTGAGATCTTTGAATTGGACGTGAACATCCTCATTTATCAAAACTTAGTCCTTTTCTTCATCATTAGGCAATCCAAACATAAGAGCCCTAAAAACCCAGTGTTTACACTATGATATAAAGAGAAAAAGCCTTATAGTATAAATTCACAAGGTTTAAATACATAAAGATAACCTTATTACATAAGCTCTAAGGCATACTTCTAACATAGAGCTCGTACAGGATCCAAAGGGTATTAATCATCAAAAGAAGGAATGCCAATAGAGGCATTAGAAGAAATATCAAAAGCCATTAAATAGCAAACTCCTCTAGCATAGGGGCAATTTCTTAATGGCTAAAATTAAAGAATGGAAAATTAAGTCCCAATAATGAGTAGCAATAGCAATTAAGAAATTGAAGTCTATTTTCACTTTTTTCAAAAACTTAATAGTAGAAAAAGGAGCAAAGATTAGAGAATCCTAAGTTGCCTTAGAATTGAAAGTTTAGGACAATTGAGCAGTAAAGGAACTTATGGTGGATTATGCATAAAACAAGCATAAGGGATGGCTATTTATAGGCTTAAATCAGCTAAATCCTAGTCCTACAATGATTTAGTCATCAAAAACATGCGTCAAAATCCATATGGACTTCCCTAAACATGTTCACACATATTTTCTTCATAAATAGCATTCCACTTACTAACTTCCAAGGTAGTCCACAAAAACCTTAGATAAAAGATATGCAACCTTTCTTAAGCAACATGAATGGGTTGATTGCATAAAAAACTGTATTAATAAGGCTAGTCTCACTCCTTTCTCTCACCCTCAAAAGTATCCAAGACCGTTTGATTGGTTTTTTCTTGGTTTGTCATACCATCCTCCTTAAAACTTATAGTTTGAAGGAGGGATCTATTCATAAATTCATGTTTTTGCACTTCATGCATATATATGCATGTTGTTTTAGATATTACTTAAATAATTGTAACAAGAAAATTACTTGAAAGAGCTCGAGCCTCATTGATCATGGTTTGATAAGAGAACATCATTCAAACTCAATCACTGCTTGAAGAGTTCAAACTTAATTTATTGCCTAGAGAGGCCATCTATAACACCCCATACCTGATCTAGATGTCGATCAATCATTAAACCAAACTAAAGAATATACACATAACATGTTATCCAAAGATCATGAAATGACATCTTAGTATTAAACTCTATTATGTTGCTATTAATAAAATGTTTCATTTACAAAAATATAGTTTAACAAAAACTTTTTGAAACTAAGTTACAATTCAAATCTAAGAATTTGTGGGCCAAAAATTCTACAGCATAATGGCTGTATCGAGGCACTCTTTGAAATTTGAATAGTAACCTACACTATAAAAAAACTTATATATCATTATCCATCACAAACACACTACTGTGATCCTTTGATCACCTCAGCAAATTATATTATCAAAATTCCATTCCACACAATAGGAAGAGATATCATACAAGTTAAAAACATTACAAATAATTTTGTATTTGAAACATATGTTCAAAATATTAAAATACATTTACATTACAATTTTAGGCCCATTTCTTAAAAAAAACATGTCAAGAGTGCCTTTACCATTATTACATCACATAATTTACATAATATAAATAATACCAAAAGAAGAGTCTTTTTCTGATATTCTTATTGTCTCGAGACTCCTACTTATCTTTCTTTTATACCTACACATCGTGAACACACGATACGCTAAGCAAAAGCTTAATGGAGTAATCAAAGCAATTAAGGCATAATACTATTCCACACATATATGTTGTCATGCATACAAGAAATACGTAATTAAATAATCTCATGCTATGTGTAAACCAACATTAATATATGTGCATAATCATATAAGTATGCATAAACATACATTTCATCATACACCATCATATCATAATATGTGCAGTGATTATAGCTAGGTTATGAATTTATCTCAACATTATTCTCTTAATTATGCTTATATCTAAGAAAACATCAAACTCTACTAGATAACAAGGACTTATTGGACCATTGAGGTCCTCAAGACTATATAAGCCTAGACACATCAAACCTATTAGCCTACTCATTAGACCCAAAGATCAGTAAATTCGCAGACTCATAAGTCTACTTATCAGATCCATAGATCAACTCTATAGACCAATAAGTTTACTATAAAGAACCTAGATAACCGTAAAGAAGATCATAGGATTGACTAATAGCCAGTGCCCCAAGATTAGTTGCTAAAGGTGCTTTAGAATGGCTATGTGAACACTGTAATAAGCCACATGGTGGTACTTGTGGAAGTTATTAAGAGCTTACCTTAAATGTGGATCAACTAACTATAAGATCATAAACTACCCTAAGATAAAGGATAAGGAAGAACAATAGTAAGAGACTAGGCATACTGCACCATCTAGCAAAAGATCTAGAGGCAAGATAATACAAGGGGTACGTAGAGAACTGCTTTCAAGACAGTGCAAAAACTAAAGTCACGTGCTTATACATGAACTTATACCATCTGAGCAAAGGTGGAGAAGGATGCCTTAGATATTATCATAGGTACTTTCTCTCTCTTTAGTACTCTTATGCTTGCATTGATAGACCCAGGGTCAACACACTATAATATATGTATTGCATTAACACAAAAATAGAACTTAGATTTTGAGCCAATTGAACATGACATTTTAGTCAGTAATAGTGTTATAGTGAATAAAGTGTATAGGAATTATCCACTGAGCTATCAAGGGTGTAGGTTCTTAGTAGATCTGATTGAGCTACCCTTTGATGAATTTGATGTGATACTAGGAATGGATTGTTTATTCAAGCATCAAGTGGTAGTGGATTGTAGGCTTGAGAGGATAACTCTTAAGACAAGTAATGGGAATGAAATAACCATTGTTAGAGAGAGATTAGACTTCCTCTCTAATGTGATATTTGCTCTAGTAGTAAGAAAGTTGGTCAGAAAGGGATGTTTAGCATACCTTGCACATGTGAGAGATATCAGGGAAGTTGGACCCATACTTCAAGACATACCTACTAGAAGAAAGTTCTAAGACGTCTTTCTTGATGACTTACCTAGATTGCCACTAGAAAGAGAAGTTCAGTTCACAATAAACTTGGTGCCAGGTGCTACACCAATGTTTATTGCACCTTACAGAATGACGCTAGCTGAATTGAAAGAATTGAAGATCCGATTACAAGAACGACTAGATAAAGGCTACATATGCCTTAGTGTTTCCCTATAAGATGTACTTATCCTTTTTATGAAGAAGAAGGATAGGCCTATGAGATTGTGTATAAATCACCGATAGTTAAACAAGTTGACTATGAAGAATAAGTACCCTCTCCTTAAAATTGATAACCTATTTAACCAGTTTAAAGGAGCATGTGTATTTCAAAGATATACCAAAGATTAAGCTATTATTATCTAAAGGTGAAAGATGTAGATGTACGTAAGATAGCCTTCAAAATAAAGTATGGGCACTATGAGTTCCTTATAATAACCTTTAATTTGATGTATGCACTAATAGCATTTATAGACCTTATGAATTAAATCTTTGATCCTTATTTGGACTAGTTCAAAGTGATTTTCATAAATGACATTTTGGTATACTCTAAAAACAAGCAGGAACATGATGAATATTTAAGGTTAGTACTACAAAAGCTAAATGAGAAATAGTTATATGTTGAGTTTAGCAAGTGTGATTTAAAAAGTAGCATTTTTAGGCCTTGTTATTTTTGTTGATGGAGTAAGAGTGGACCCTAAAAAGGTTGAAGTCACAAGTGAGTGGAAACCACCTAAGAATGTGATAAAGATTTGAAGTTTCTTAGAATCGGCAAGATACTACATACAGTTTGTGAAGGGGTTTTCCATCATAGCCTCTCTATTGACCAAACTATTGCAAAAGAATGCCAAATTTCTATAGAGTGATAGGTGCCAAGTGAGCTTTGAGAAGTTGAAAACCATGTTAACTAAAGCTCCTATCCTTACACATCCAGTCTCAAGAAATGACTATATGATGTACAATGATACATCTCATAGAATTTTGGGTTGTGTATTGATACAAAAGGGTATAAGGTAGTGGCTTATACTTCAAGGAAACTTAAGCCTCACGAGAAGAACTACCTACTCACAATTTAAAGCTTGTAACTATTGTTTTTGCCTTAAAGATTTGGAGGCATTATCTATATGGTGAGAGAAATTTTATCTACACAGACCACAAGAGTCTCAAATATCTTACCACTCAGAAGGAACTAAATATAAGATAAAGAAGATGGATGAAACTTCTCTAAGACTATTACTATGTCATTGACTACCATCTAAGTAAAGCAAATGTGTAACATCCATAAATTGAGGTTTCATGAATAGTACCTCAGAGGCTTAAATAGGGTTCCCCGGGAGCTAGGATACCTTTGTAAGGCTAAGAAGGCTATGTACTACTCATAAAACTTTGATGGGCCAGAAAATGAGGAAAATGAAATAATTTAAAATTTTAGCTGAACCAATAATTCATTTTAGGCAGTAAACTAGTGAATCATAGCCTTAGATGAACTTGTGTCGGGAATGACCTAGGGTGTGCTTGAACAGACTTGATAATAGCATACCTTGAAGGTTAAAAATTCCAATCTATATGTTGGTGAAAGAATTTTAATTTTCTAAGGTCGTTTGATAATTTTTTGGAATTTCTTATCATAGCGAGTGAATAGTAAATCCGCTTGCCTTCAGAGTTTGGACCTGAAATTGTACGAGCCCCTTAATGAGCATAATCGAGGATTTTTGGAATAAAGCAATTATTTTTGGAAGCCTAGAAAAATTATTAAAATTTACTAAAATTTAAGATGAAATTGGAATTATTTGAACCATTAGATCACTGTGTGTCATGATCTAACCATTCCACCACTTAATATATATAACCTCCCATATGTACAAGGACCATATGCGTAAAGAAGTGTCATCTTCCACCTCCCTCTAAAGCCATAGCCGACACTACTCCCCTCCACATTTTCCACCATTTTTGCTTCTTTCTAATCGTAAATCACCATTAAACCCCTCATATCTTATATGAAATCAAACCTCTATAACCTTTAGAACATACTCCAAGTGATAGAATTCAAGAAAAATGCCTTAAATGGGAGAAATAAGTATGGAGTAAATAGTGCTCTTTTTGGGTGTAAGTGATGTTTTCTTAGTTTTTCTTTTTGTTTTGAGTAACCCTAGTTATTCTAAGATAAATCATATTTTTAGATTTTAATTTGGAGCTCTATAAAATTTTTTATGAATTTTCTAAGTTCTAAGGTTCATATGTAGGTTCAAGGAGGAATAGTGAAGAACCAAGGGAGCAAAGGCATTAAAAGGGTGAGAAAGGGTGTAAAACTACCCTAGGTATGTGAATTTGATGCTATAAATATGATACCCTCTACCCATTCTGTACATCGGTCTCGAACAAGGAGTTCCAACACAGCTGATATCCGATTCTGCTACCCATAAAAATCCAATTAAATTAAAACTTTTATTAATTTAATGATTTCTTTATTTATGGAGTTATAAAAACACTAAAAACCATTTGGCATGCTTTATGAGGCAACTAATGAGGTCATCGTGTCAAAAATCTAGCAGCATAATGACTGTACTGGGACACTTTCCCAAATAGTAAACATGTTAAAAACACTTCTATATTGAGATACAACACATCTCAACTCCAAATGGGTCCTCCTAACCCTCTAAACTCATCAAAAAAAACCACAGAGCCTTAGGCTCATCTCAGACAACATTCTCACATGCAACATCAAGAGTTATCATATAAGTCATGCAAGAAATATAAAGCTTTTACAATAAATATAGTTTTAGTTACAAAATTGACCCATGTTTACAGATTAAGCCCAATCCCTTTGGAATCACAAGAGCATCATTGTGATTATTTACATCATCATTATTTTATAAAATGAAACAAAAAGTACCCTAGAAGGGAAGCCTTCGTGGTCTCTTATGAGGCAAAAGCTTTAACTTTAATCTACTACTCTGTTACCTATGCATCACAAATAGGCAATGCGCTAAGCTTTCACTTAGTGGTGTAATCACTTTAACTTCAATATGATAGTTTAAGCATGCATTTATTCAATATATGTCAAGTGAATCATTTACTATCACACATATACATATATTATGAAATTCACATAATTATGCATTTTTTATGCATATACTTGCCTTTAAATACATGCAAGCCACATTATGTCCATAATCACCATATAATTACCCTTAACATAATCAAAATAAACCATATGCATAATGTGCTCATATATCACTCAAAAATATACACATACTCAATTATACATTGTAGCCAATATAATAACATGTATTTTGAACCATAACCATTCATGTGCACCATTACCACATGTTCGATTTTCATGACCCTATATACACCAATACATCAATTTTATATGTATTAAACTCCACATTTTACTACATTTATCATTTTCATAGATTTAACTCATCATCATGTCATAATTATTAATCTCATATATAACATATCATTTAGGTCACAATTACCATTATTTTATGTTTAACTTATACCAATACTAAAAAAACAACTATCTAAGGTTGGATAGCAGATATCATTGGCCCGAAGGGCTCACACCCAAAAGTGCATAAAATGTTGCACCCAAAGGTGCTCACACCTAAGAATACATAAGAACATTATACTTAAGGAACTTATATCTACAGATACATAAACACATTGGCCCATAGGCCTTACAACCAAAAGTGCATAAAAATATTAGCTCGAAGGCTTCATGCCCATGAACACTTAAACATTAAACCGTAGGTCTCATACCCAAAGGTAAACATTATAGCTGTTAAATCCTAGTTGACCAATCAACCTATCCAAACTAGGTTGTCAAATTGTATAGACATCATTAAACTTGTAGATTTATCACATCTTAATCATTTTTAACATATAACATTGTTTATGTCTCAACTTGCATAAACTGACCACATTGGCCATTTCACACCTCAACGAGGCCTAAACTCTCATGCTAAGCAGCATATGTCATAATATACATAGCATGGCCAACTTAGGCTCTAATGCATCACAAATATGCAACACAGATCACATTCCACATTTCATGCCATTTTACATATAATATATGTATTTAGCAATTTATCTACCTTTAGTGTCTATTAAAGGGAAATCACTTATACCCAAAACAAAATGGCATTTAGCTACTTCCTATAGCTTATACCCATGCAAATAGACATTTCATATTTCTCACATTCATATTTTAGTCATTTTCATCTTTCATTACTCATACATGCATCTATTTCCATAAAGGTGCCTAATCCACACCATTCACTCATTTAATGCATTCGGCCATCACTAAGCACACACACATATTCTAGTCATCACATGTGCACATTCGAAATTGCATTTAATCACAAAACATTTTATTCAAGTCATTCACATATATAAGTCACCAATTGCCCATTCAACTCACTAACCATGAATTTCAGCCTCTAATTGTGTAAGGCCACAATTTCACATGCATAACTCATTTTGATTATCATACAACATGTATAGATGCTCAAATCACATCCTTTTAATGTGAATCCATCATTTATGGTCATACATGCATTAACATGACTTAACAGCTCATTTTAGTCATAATGTTACATATAGGTGCATATCATCATCTATTGACCATTCGGCCACCTATTCTTACCATTGGAATCTCATTCATGCCACATAAATACACATTCCATCATCCCTTAATGATACACACACGTGTGCACATTAACTGCATACAACATCCTAAAACACCATTAATGACATAATGCATTTATGTCCTAATCTCACCATAAATATGCATTACACATACTTAATAAGCTTTAGGCTAGCATATTACATGCATTTATCATCCATTAATATCATTCATACCCAAATTTACATTTAATACACATTATCACAATACATGCCATATTAATGTCTTAATGCCATAATGAGAATCATATCGATTTCTTCAATTTAAAGTGATTACACATATCGAGATAGGTTTTCTAGGATGCCTGACACTCTTTTAGGCCTTTTCCTTGCCTTGGGAAGCTCGGTTTAAGTTTTCACCTACGAATTCAAATAGGTTCAATTTTTAAAAAAATTCATATAAAATCATAGAAAACTTTAAAAATCAAAATGAGCCTTTTCATACTTTCTTGGGCACCCAAGGAACCTAGGAAAAATGTTAAAACCTAAAGAAAATTACTCGAATGTCGAATGTGTACTATTAACCTTAGAAAGGAAATCATAATTCCTCTCGAGATACTCTACCAAATTCGGGTTTCTTAGCGTTTACGAGTTCAATTCGGGATGATTTACCCTTCAAGACATGTTTTTTATGGTGGGTAGGAGTGTATGAAGAAAGAAATAAAGAAGAGGAGAGAAAGAATGTGTTTCGGCCAAGAAGGAAAAGAGAGAGACGATTTGGATGGAAATGAGGGGAATTGAAGGGAAAAGGGTATTTATAATTTTAAAAATTATTTTCCCTAAAACTTTCATAAAATTTTTATCCCCTCTTGGAAAATTGGATTTCCCTCATTTCTATTCCTAAAATTAGATAAATTCCTCCTCTAATATCCCCTAAAATCTCAAGCCCGAAAATGAAAGAAACTCAAAAACTTAATATATTTTCTTTCCCAAAAATTAAGTAAAAATACTTCTCGATATCTAAAAATTCTGATTCTAAAGCCAATGAACTATTCAAAATATTTAAGTATCAGGTTGTAATATTTTCATATTATTTTGAGCAACTTTTAATTTATTTTACAGTTCAGCTTTGCCCGTAGCATTATTCATAAAACACTCCTATAAAATCTTCTTTAGTATTTTAACCATCCAAATGACTTCAGATTGGATTTAAACTTTGCCTAAAATTCTCTCATAATTAATACTCCTAGTTGATACACTTAGTGTGACTCTAATTTTGAAAAGCACTATTCATCCTAAGAAGTACTATTCATGAGAGTTGAGATTTTTGGGTCATCATAATAAATGCATGCCATGATGTGAATACATGTATGTGTGCATGAACATGTGTATAGAAGTGTGAATTTGTGCATGTGTGTGTATGTTAGGGTAAAGTGATCATGCCATCATGTTATTATAATGGGAATATGATGTTATGATTGCTATTCGGATGGAAAATACATGTGTGTGTGTGTGTGTGAAGTTATAGTGGTCAAATGATATGTCATGTATGGCATGGCATGTGCATGTGTACATGGTGTGTGGTAATGATGTGGCATGATGGAAAATATGATATATAATGTGTGTGTATCATGGAATGTGAGAAAATAAATGCATGACAATGGATAAACGCAAAGTGTGATAAATTAAGGTAAAATGTGGAATTAGGTTAGGTAAAGAAAGTGTATATTATGGAATGAATTAATGGCATGTTTTGGTAGGTAAATTAATATGTAATTTGGTCACTCAATGTACTTGTATACCATGAAAGAATTATGTTAAAAATGTGAACACTGCATGGTAGATGAAAAGTGAAAATTAGTGATAATAGTATGGCATAATTGATGATGGAATTATGCCTAGTGAGACATGAGAAAAGTGACCAAATGAATAGTATCAATAACCAAATGAATAGTATCAATGGCTAAATGAATAGTACATTTTTCGTAAAATGACCTAAAATTGTGTGATGTGAACTGTGAATGTTAAGGGGATAAAATCACCTATAACTAAATAGTAAATGATAAATTGTGTTGGCCTATTAGTTAGACACCTACTGGATAGGTTGACTAGTTAACTAGGGAGTTAGCAGCTACTAGGAATATTGGCCTCCTGGGCCATTGCTTATGTGATTTTGTATGCAGGTGCAGTCGTCGAGGTCCTGATATGGGCCATTGCACTAAGCAGGTGTAGTTGCCAAGGCCCTGATAATAATCCATTGCACTATGTAGGTGCAACTACCAAGGTTCTAATGTGGGCTACTGCAATAGGCAGGTGCAACTTTTGAGGTCTAAAATGTGGGCCACTGCACAGCCTGGATTCCCTTTTTATCCAGCACCTTTAAGTGTCGTCTTTCTCATATAGGCCTGAAAATAGAAAGGAATAAAATGAATCATAACAATAATAGATTTATAATCACAAAAATGGGCAATAGTCATTTGATGAAAATTGGAAAAAAATTAATGAATTAGCATGTCACTTGTAAGTAAATAAAGAGATTATTAATTAAATAAATATTATTTTAATAAATTAACTTTGTGTATTGCACAATGAGTTCATAACATGTATGATGCATGGCTGTATGCATGACATACACTTATTACATTAAATTAGCATGTCACTTGTAAGTAAATAAAGAGACTATTAATTAAATAAATATTATTTTAATAAATTAACTCTGTGTATTGCACAATGAGTTCATAACATGTATAATGCATAGCAGTATGCATGACATACACTTATTACATTAAATTCACCACTGAGTTTTATACTCAGCATATCGGTGTTTTGATGTGTAGATTGTAGATAGTGTAGCAACTCAGCCTCAGTATTTTGTAATGTAGGAGATCAATTTTTATGAGGGTAATATTTCTGTACTTGATGGTTGTAGTATGGCACTCGTGTATAGTGAGATTAGGCTTAGTTAGTGTAAATCTTGGGCATGTAAC
Source organism: Hura crepitans (assembly GCA_948208565.1). Taxonomy (NCBI): domain Eukaryota; kingdom Viridiplantae; phylum Streptophyta; class Magnoliopsida; order Malpighiales; family Euphorbiaceae; genus Hura; species Hura crepitans. The sequence continues at coordinate 845 of CANXYI010284393.1, read as the reverse complement.
TAAATTATATGATTGAATGTATTATTGGATGCATGGTATGATATAAATGTCTATATTTTTCTGAATGATGTGGGCTTGATGCCTTGTGTGTTATGCTATGATGCTATAGATACTGGGGGACCAGAAAGGTCTAAGAGATAATGAATGAGTTAAATATAAGTTTAAAAGTGTTTTTTATAGGTTTAAAAATTTTGGTTTTTCAACTAGGTAGCTGTTATGCTACCTAAATTTCTATAAAAATAGATAATAGGCATAAAATATGTTTTTATCAATTAAATATAGCTAGTATTAGAGGGTCATATGAAAATATTAAAGAAACTCCCCAAATGGATAAATAAAATAAATGATGTCATAAGTGTTAAATGAATGAAGCCTGGAGAAATACAAGGATGGGTGACTAATGGGAAGTAGCATTCCTTGTATGGTTCCTTTGGGAATAGGTAAGGGGTGCTACAGAATGTGGTGGCTAATGCCTTGAGTAAAAAGAAAATAGTAGGTATAATTTCTATAAGAAATTCCTCTTTTATTGAGTTATGGGTTGACTTCACATATAAGGAAAAGTTGTGTGTTCTTTTATGTGTAGTCTTAAGGACTGTAAATGTCCTTCAGAAGCTATAATAGCCATTATAGTGAGATGAGGGTGAAGTCCAACTTGATTTAACAAGTGAAAGAAGCTCAGGAAAGTGATAACAAGTTAAAAGCTATTGTAAGACAAATCTAAGAGGGAAAGCACAGTGAATATTAGTTAAAGAATGGACAAGTATACTACTAAGGTAGATTATGTGTACCAATGACAATGAGCTCAAGAGATTGATTCTAGATGAGGCCCATAATAGCTCATATAC
>CANXYI010284334.1:0-10265 GCA_948208565.1 Hura crepitans | reverse complement strand
TACTTCAAATTAATATATAATTTTTGTTGAATTTATAATATTATCCTTTTTCAAAATTGCATCTTATACTAGAGCCTTTAAATAAGTTAGGTATCCTTTTTTTTTTACCTCTAATGGCATTTCAAATACAAATCTATTTTTCACTCAATTTGGTGGCATGTTAGAAATGATACCTCCAAACTCGAGCTTTATATCAGTAAGGTATATCAAATGGTGAACCAATCAATCATGTGCTCATGACAAGATAGAATTGTTATGAAGGGACTATGTTTGGATGACTATAACTTGTGTGACCTAACTAAGAGCTTATGTATAGGCTAATAGCCACTTTTAATAGGTTATTTATAATATGCATCATGTGCTATATAGGCTATTATTTTGAAGTAGGTTTAACCATACCAAAATGCTAAACCCATTAGACCATTTTATAACTGGGATGGGCTAACTGCCATATTTTAACTTAGTTAGACATATCTAACGTACATTGGTCAAAGCTTTATGCATGCATTAATATGAGTGTCATAATGTTCACCTTTTTGTTATGCATTATCCAAGCCTATCAAGATACCTGATATCCCACGAGTAAATCCACTTTGGAAAGATGGCATAAACCTCATGTATAGGAGTGATAAGGTCAAAAGGCTCTTGCATGTGTTTGTCATTGTTGCATTACATGATTATGCATTCTTATCTCATCATGCATATTTACATTCTCACTCATCAACATACTAACCCCCTTTCTTGCAACCACCATAGATCTTGTATAGTATGATTGGGTTTTGGTCCATATGGTCAAATAATCATATGAGAGAGTAGTATGAAAATGGTAGAATAGGGAAGTAATGCCAATACTTTCATGTAAGAGATTGATGCTTGAATTAACTAGAGGTTTTAAAAGTTTGAGAAAAGGATGGCAGCCATGTTTTCTAGAGCTTTACCTAGGGTTATACCTATTATTAGTGCTTCAACTACTACCTAAGCTACTGAATCATTAGTTTTTTACACTTGCTACCCATTTTGTCATTCCACTAGCTACCTCTAAAGGGATTAGAATAAAGAAAAGTCTAGGTGGTTCAAGACAAAATGCCAAGGGACCACTTAATTTAACCCAAAATATGATTTTTGTGAAGACTCTAAAGATGGAGGGAAAATGAGGTAGTAATGCCTAAAGTAAAAGATTTAGTAATGAAAAAGATTATAGGTTGCCCCTAAATTTCAAGAAGCAACTATAATATGTTTGAGGTGAGCCAAATTTCAAAAAAGGGAAGAGACGCTTAGCTAATTGGGGTAACCTTTTTGGTTGGTATTCATTATGCTCTTTAATGTTGGGATGGTGTTATCACCTTTTAAGGTAATGTTGATGATTTGTCCTGTGAGTTACCTCTACTCAATAGGTGTGACTTGAGTCAGCTTTGAAAATGTGAGACAAGGTATGGCTAATGTATATAATGATTTATCTTAAGAGTTACCTCTACTTAGTAGGTGTACTTCTTTTAGCTTTAATTATATCAGATAGGGTAAGGCTATTACATCTAAGCTAATTTATAGATGGTTCAAATAGGGCATGACCATTGAATTTGATTATTAATCCTAAGAGCTACCTCTACTCAGTAGGTGTGACTTCTATTGGCTTTAATGGCATAAAAAAAAGGCAAGGTTGTTATGCTTGAGCTAATTTGTGAATGGTTTAGATAGGACATTACCATTACATCTAAAATGTTTTTCATTTTATTCATTTAACTCTATTGGATTTGTATCAAAGCTAGTATGCTTGCCCCTTTGCAATGGAATGGATAACAAAAGTAATTTTAAAAGGTAGGCATGAGGTTGCAACTATGAAAGTCTGCTCATTATGCAAGCTTGAAAAAGGTTATATCTTACCCCTTATAGTGGGCTATGCTATATGCCAAATTAGTCTACCAAGTGCTTTGGTCCATCCAAAAAAAGCCATTACAAATAAAAACCAAGAAATGGCTTCCTAAGCAAAAATTAAGCTAAGGGCAAAGTGAAAACCAAAAGGCAATCCATATGAAAAAAAGAAGACTATAGGTCAAAAACTAGAAAATGGTAGCCTTACTAAAAGTGGGTCCCTTGCTAGGATGAAAACTAAAAAAGGCATCCTACATAACAATTACGGGCCATTAAAAAATAGTTAATTCAAGAAAACTTACAAGGGCTAATTGACGATAAGAGTTAGATACACTTAAAGTACACTTTGATTAAATGAGGAACTCATGTTGTTGCATTAATATTTATGTTATGATTATCATATATGCCATAATAAAGCAAGCAGATAGAACCATATTAATATGCTAGATTAGGCATTTCATAAGCTAAAGTAATAGTGAGTTTATTTTGTAATGTTCTAACCTGTATATGATCAAAAAGTAATAGAACATTTTTTTCATCTAAATCTTCTACCATTTGTTACTTCCACAACTGCTTTGCATTTTCAACCATCAGGATCTATTATCTCTAGCAACACTTGTCACCCACTCTTTATGCCCTCTAAATGTCTAAAAATTATAAGCAGATTTAGGTTGAATGCTTACCTTCATTAGTAAATCCCTACATAAGTCATGATAACCTAAGGCAAAAGTGATGGTTAGATCTCCTCCTCTAAATGATAAAGGGCATCTAACAATGAATTGAACCTTTTTGAATTGCCTCACACAATGATATGAAATAGAGAAAGTGACTTTATGCAGTCCAACTAAAGGGACACACTAGATCCATCACTATATCACACATGCATCAAAACTGCACATGAACATATGAAGCTTATACTTAGATAACCCATTACTCAGTATCAAAATACTAGCATATTACTGCATGGGGTAATAAGTGTTTCAGATTGTAGGAAGAAATGACACAAGGGGAAAGATCATCATGTAAATATAGCTTTTCCTATAACTAAACCAAAAAAGATGTTAGAAAAAAAACCAAGAAATGGGCTTCCTAAAAAAATTAGGTTAAAGGTGGGGTGAAAACCAAAAAGGCAATCCATCTAAAGAAAAAAGAAGAAAGAAAAAAGTAGCATGAAAACCTAAAAGGGCATGTTACTATACCTAAAGAAGAGAGGGCTTCCATATAGTTTTAGTAAAAAATAAGTGGAAAAGGGTTTAGGCCATCTCTTATATTGTTCATAACATCAAATAACGAATAATCACCAAAATTTTCATCTAAAGTGACCATGAGATACTTGGCAAAGAAAATTATACTAGGGATTTATGTGACGACCTTCCTACCGATGTCCTAAGACACTAGCTATAGAACTGCTACATTATATGCCCAAGGCACCAATAACTTTTTATGAATTCACATCTCTTATATTCTTAATCACTTATATACATATGCCTAGCATTCACATTCATTTAAATGATGAAATCCATTGAAAGTAAACTAATAATTATTAAATTAACCACAGGCTTCAAAATTGGCTAAAACATTTATTTAAGAATCCCCAAATGGTATACTCATGAAATCATAAAATAAACAAATGTAGCAAAAGTCTATACAAATCTAATAAAATAATGAAAAAATACTAAATGAAAGATAAAATTTTGATATGTTCAAAATGTAGCCATAGGCCCCACTTGTAATGCTTTCTTTGTTAAATATAAAGTCTTTAAATTATGTATGGAAATAACCAAGCACTAAGCAAATCTTGCTTTATGGTGCATAAGCCATTTATGATTACCACCAAATAGCACATACATCAAAGAATAATAACATATTATTATATACACACATCATATAATTACAATCATAGTTTCACAAAATAGCATTTATATATATAATCATATATGCTCTTACCTTACTTACCTAATAGATGTTAGCCATTGTGTATATTTATACCATCATGTGCATGTATAATATTTTAACAATATGCATGCAAGATGTTTACTTCTTATACAATGCTTTATCACATTTACATGCCAATATTGCATTATAGTCATTTGTCTAGCTATATATAGTTTTATTTCATCTTTTGCTTAGTTAGCCTAATATACCTTCGACCATAGTAGACTATATAACGGGCTGTATGGTGTCTTTAGGACTTGCACATCCATTTAAACTACTAAATGAATTTAGTTACATGGTATTCTCTGAGCTTACATTATTGTGCCCATGTAATAAATACTTGTAAATTATTCTTGTAACTGACGTAGCTATAGCCACTAAACAAATCAGTTGTGCAATGTTCTTAGAATTTATGCAGTTGCACCCATAACAATAATGCCACAAAGGCAATAAATATATAGTATTGGTAGTCACTATTGGCATGCCAACTGTCCAAATGTTGTTATGGATCTAAAAATAAATGGGCTTATCACTTGATTATTTCATTCCACTTATCAATTTCATGTATGATATGCCATTTTAGAGCGACATTTACATATGTTGTAATGTTGATCACATTAGCTTATAACCTCAAATGGTTCACTTTCTTGCTCATAACATGCCTCATTTACCATACATATATCACATATAAAATATATATTGACATGTCATAGCCAAATAACATGCCTTGTAACACATTATACAATACTTTATATTATAGCTTAACCTTTCAAGCAAAAAACTCAATATGGCACAAGGTTACATTTTCATGCTAACACGTAGTCCATATTGGTTGCTATGATATCAAGTAAACAATGTCTCATGCCATAGTTTCATCATGCAAGTTAAAAAATTTTTTAAGCATTGAATAATATTTGTATGCAACATGCATCATATACACATAATACTGACTTGTCAATCAATTATTTCTTACTCACATGTTCTTGAGAAATCATGCAAATTTTACTTATACTTCACTTAAAATTATGCCGAAGCTATTAAAAAAATCTTTGGTTTTAAATACTCATGCAAAACAACTTTAAAAGGAATAAATTAAGTTTTAAAAGCAAAAATCCTTTATCATTATTGAGGGGTAACTCATGATTGTGAGGACTTTGTTACTCTAAAAACCATAAATAGATTGAATAAATGTGATGAGTATAAGACTTAAGAAGTCATAGTCATGAGGCTTGTAGTCCAGCAGATACAAAATGTGATTTTTTTCAAAAATTTACAGCAAAAACCCATCTAATTCAACTCAAAACATGCAATTTTCAATCCTAATTAGTTTTTAAATTAATTTAAACAATTTCTAAAATGATTTCTACAAAAAAAGGCACATCAAATTCATACAATTTAATACCAAATTCATCAAAGATTTTAGAAATTATAAATAAAGTGCAAATATGAAACCTAAGTAACAAAATCAGCAAATTCGTAGCACATAATCACAAATTAGCTTATGCATATACTATGAGAATTGCTAAAGGATGCTTTGGAATCCATTCTAGGCCTTTACAACTCATTTCACTTTCACTTTAGCCCTTAAAGACTCATCTTTTCTCTTCTACAATAGAAACATTAGCCCCATAAACCAAAATAAGTGATACACAATCAATTGGTAGCAAAAATGAGTTTTAATACATAAAAATTGGCAGAGAATTACTTACTTCATGGAGTGTTAAAGGAAGAAGAAGATTAATAGTGGTTCTATTGATGAGTAGAAGAGTAGAAAAAAAATACATTACTTCTTTTCCTACTAATTGTTCATCAATATATGGCCTTGGATAGATAGTTAAAATTGCTTCTTAACTTCTATGCAATGATCCATAATTCATGAAGTTTAGCTCTCTCAAGTAGATCCTTTTCAAATAACATAAATTATATTTTAATCCTTTAAAAATATTAAAATTTCCATTTTAGCATTAGTTAAAATTAATAGATTTTAGCCAACTATTTTTTTGGGGCATTTTAACTCTTTCCCTCTTAAGTAATTTCATCTTTAAAATTACCTAAACCAAATAACTGAGGCCATTATTGCCTCTTTAATTCTTCTTTTTCCTAAGTTGCTTCTTTTGTATTATGTTTCCTCCATAACACTCTAACTAAAGGGATTTATTTATTCCTCAATTCTTTCACTTCTCTAGCCAAAATCTGAATAGGTTCCTCTTTATATGACAAATTAGGTTATAGCTCAATCTCCTTAATAGATATCACATGGAATGCATTTGATCAATATCTTCTTAACATAGACATATGAAACACATTATGTATCTTTTCTAGATTAGGTGTTAAGGCTAGTCTATAAGCTACCAGTCCCACACACTTAATTATGTCATATGGGCCAATAAGACTAAGCTTACCTTTCTTAACAAAACAAAGAATCTTTTCCATGGAAATACTTTCAAAAATACCTTGTCACCCACTTTAAACTCTATGTCTTTTCTCTTTAGGTATGTATAAGACTTCTATCAATAAGAGGCAATCTTCAAGTTATCCTTTATAATCTTGATGTTTTCCTTAGCATCTTGAATCAAATAAGGACCCATAACTTTCTCCTCACTCAATACAATCAAGCATAGAGGTGTACAACACTTCCTACCATACAATGCTTCATACAGTGCCATCTTAATGCTTACTTGATGGCTATTGTTGTAAGCAAATTACATCAATGGTAGGTAATGGTCCTAACTCCCTTCAAACTCAATAAGATAGTCTTATAGCATGTCTTCAAGCACTAGTATAACTTTTTAGACTCAACATCTATTTATGGATGGAAAGTCATATTAAAATTCACTTGTGCCTAACACGTCATGTAACTTCTAAAATTTAGAGGTGAATATCGAATCTATATCTGACACTATAGACTTAGGTAAGCCATGTATTCTGACTATCTCTTAGATGTATACCTCAACTAGTCTTTCTAAACAGTAGTATATTCTGATAGGCAAGAAATAAGCTGATTTAGTCAACTGATCAACAATCACCTAAATTACATCATACTTCTTTTGGGGTAAAGGTAGGCCAATAATAAAGTCTATAGTTATTTGTTCCCATTTCTATTTAGTTATTGCTAAAAGTTGTAGCAAACCTGATGGAACTTGATGTCCAACTTTCACTTATTGACACATCAAGTATCTTGTCACTAAATCCATCATGTCTCTTTTCATTCCAAACCATAAATAATGAGTCTTAAAGTCTTGATACATTTTAGTGTTACCTGAATACATGGCATAAAAACCATTGTACACCTTATCTAGGATTAATTTCTTAAGCTCATTATCATTAGGTACGCATAATCTATTTAGATAGTACACTTGGCCATCTTTTAGTTCATATTCACTAAGCTTCCCTTCTTGGATTTATCTGATAACCCCTTTCAACTTTTCATCACATTCATAAGCTTCTCTTACTTGTTGAATCAAACTAGGTCTCACCCTTATCTTAGCTATAATGGCTCCATCATGTGACAGTTTCAAGTAGACATTCATCGCCCTTAATTTGTACATGAAAAAAGACACAACATAACTTACATGTGAATTAAACACATAACTTGTTAGAAAAGAAATCTCTTATAGGAATTATACCTGATATAGACTTCTTAATCAAGGCATTGGCTACCACATTTACTTTGCCTATGTGGTAGTTCATAACATATTTGTAATCCTTGAGAAGTTTCATCCATCACTTCTTTCTCAAATTAAGCTCTTTCTATGTGGGAAGATACTTGAGACTCTTATGGTCTATGTAAATGAAACATCTCTCCCTATACAAATAATGCCTCTAATTCTTTAAAGCAAAGACAATGGTAGCCAATTCCAAATCATGAGTAGGGTAGTTCTTCTTATAAGGGTTGAGTTGCCTTGATGCATAACCCACTACCATATTCTTTTGCATTAATACACAGCCCAAACAACTAAGGGATGCTTCACTATACTTTGCATAATCCTTGCCTGATATCTATTGTGTAAGGATTAAAGCTTTAATCAATAGAGCTTTTTAGCTTCTTAAAGCTCAATTGACACTTACCACTCTATTCAAACTTGGCATTCTTTTGTAATAGTCTGGTATATAAAAAGGCTATAATATAAAACCCATTCACAAATCGTCTATAATATCTTGCTAATCCTAAGAAGCTTATGATCTCTATAGCATTCTTAGGCCATTCCCACTCAATTATGGCTTTAATCCTTTTAGGATCCACTCTCACCCTATCAGCAGGAATAATATGCCCCAAAAATGCCACTTCTTCAAGCTAAAGTCACACTTGCAGAATTTGGCATATAACTATTTCTCCCTTAACTTCAGTAATACTAGCCTCAAATGTTTATCATGTTCCTCATCCTTAGAGTATACCAATATGTCATTTGTGAACATTAGTAAACTGGTCCAAGTAAAGATGAAATACTTAGTATATAAGGTCCATAAATGCCATTGGTGCATTTATCAACCCAAAAGGCATCACAAGGAATTCATATTGCCTATACCTTGTTCTAAAGGCCATCTTATACATATCTGCTTCTTTGAATGTCAACTGATAATAGTTTGATCTCAAGTTTATCTTTGAAAATATACTTGCTCCCTTAAGCTGATCAAGTAGGTCATCAATGTTAGAGAGAGGGTACTTATTCTTCCCACTCAGTTTTTTTAATTACAAGTAATTTATACAAAGTCTCTTCGATCCATCCCTTTTCTTCTTAAAGAGAACTAGTGCACCCCATTGTAAAGCACTAAAGTATATATAACCCTTGTTTATTGACTCTTGTAACTATATCTTTAGCTCTTTCAACTTTATAGACACCATTCTATAAGGTGTAATAGACACTGGTGTAACATTTAGAAGCAATTCAATTTCAAACTAGAATTCCCTTTCTAATGGTAAAATTAGTTAATAATTAGGATAAACATCTTAGAAAGCTCTCACAGTGGGTATATCTTGAAGTTTAAGTATTACTTTTTTGGTATACCTCACATGAGCTAGATATATTAGACACCCTTTTTTGGCTAACTTCCTTGCTATTGTGGTTGATATCACATTGGAGAGAAAATCATATATCTCTCTCACAACTGTTACCTCATCACCATAAGCTATCTTAAGAGTTATCCTCTTAAGTCCACAGTCTACTATCACTTGATACTTTGACAACTAATCCATTCCCTATATCACATCAAATTTATTAAAGGGAAGCTCAATTAGGTTTGCTAAGAACTCATAACCTTGATACTTGAGTGGGCAATTCCTATATATTTTGTTCACTATAATACTATGCCCTAAAGGATTAGTGACTAAAATGTAATGTTCAATCAATTTAGCCCATAAGTTTCATTTTCATAACAATCTTATACAAAATATATAAACATGTAGACCCTATATCTATCAATGCATGTACAAAAGTATCAAAGAGAGAGAAAGTACCACTATAACATCTAAGGCATCTTCCTCCTCTCTAGCTTATATGGCACAAGTTTGTGCTAGGGCATATGACTTTGGTTTATACACTATCCTAAAAGTAGTTTTCTTGGTAACCTTTATATTTTCTTGCATCCCAAATGTCCTACCACCTCTCTCAACCACTTACTCTATCTTGTATCTTGGGATAGGCTCTAATCTTATAGTTAGTAAACCCATATCTCAAACAAGCTCTTGACACTTTCCTAAGTGCCTTCATATGTCTTACCACAATGTTCCCAAAAATGTGCTATAGCACCTCTTGCAACTAAACCCAGGGCACTAGCCATTGAGGTAGCTCCATAATTTCCTTACTTACTATTCTATTTCTTTGTAGTAGAACCCTAAGCATATAGCCTTTTTGCTTCTTATTAGATGTAGAATAGGTATTATCCTAGCCTTGCCTCTCTTGTTTTGCCCTTTATTCTTCCTATTATGATCCTTCTCATTGATGTCCTCTAACTCCATGGCAACAGACACTAACTTTAAAAAGTCCTTGATTTTATTATGAGCCACACCAAGAACTCTAAGCATCTGGCCTCTCTATATGTCTCATTAATGTACTATTTCTAGAACTCAGCTTGAAAAAACTGCCATACAAGAATCACAATTAGCTTTCCTTTAATCTAAGTCTTCTACCAGTTGTATGATTCTTCTTGGAGGATTGACTTTGCACACATCAAACTTTCCTCGTTAGTACATCAATTTGTTCTAAAATCCTAGTAGGTTTTCTCCAACCATTACTCTTCCAATACAGAATCCTCCTTCTTAGGCTACTTATACTCCTTAGCTTTGTTCTTCTGGAGGCTCACAATTATATTGCTCTTTTTGGGCTCTAATTATGGTGTTAGAGGCTGTGGTTGTGGCATATTTGCAGTAGTCTACCTTAATAGCTAAATTAGCTTAGGTAGCATAGCTTGTTAACCTTGAGAAGGTGGTGCAGGTGGCAAAGTAGTAAAGGTAGATTGTAACA
>CANXYI010284310.1:0-17207 GCA_948208565.1 Hura crepitans | reverse complement strand
ATTATTTTCATTCTTAAATATTATTCCACATATTAATTATTAATACCACATATCCTTATATAGTTCACATAAACACATTTATTTATACTTTCTTAAATTAGTTATTTAATTATGACTATATACATATATCATTAATTCTTTAATGTACACCATAATTTATTTATTTTATTTTTCATCATTTAAATAATCTTACCGTAATAACCCAATTTAAATTCATATAATTTAATTACTAATCATACATATATAAACATTATAATTCATTATCATATTTAAACATTTATTCTAAACCTATATATATATATATATATATACCTAAAAATTAATTAATTAATTAATTATTCATCTACATAAAACTTTTTATAACTTAATACATTAAAAATATTATTAAACGTAATTTTTAAATACTACATATATCAAAATTAAGCAATTTATTATCTTATCCATTTCCTTTTTTTTCCTTCTCTCTTAATACTATTTTTAATCTTAAATTTTTAGTACATTAATTAACACATAATTCAAACCTTAACATATATAATTCATAGAATATTCTAACTTAATAGCATTACACACATATATACCTTCTTCATATCATATTATTTATACACTTAACAAGTTAATTTGTTAACACCATATTCCATCTAACCTCATTTTAATCATACTTTTACCTATAATTTCTCATCAATTTCCACAATTTCATATTAACATAAATTTAGTCAACTATTTCAACACCAATATAAAATAACTACCATGTAACAATATATAATTAATTTGCTTAGTTCATCCATATTAATGAACCAACTAATTAAATAATCTTATACACATTTATACTTGTTAATCATGCCTTATCCATGCATTAAACACGACATAATCCCATAATCAAACAATTTCTATACATGCACACATATACTTGAAATTCATTAATCACACAAATAAGCATATATTTTATTGAACACGCATACTTATAAGTTTATTTGCCTCATAATTTGCTTTCCACACCATCGATTTGCTTATCCCATGCTCACCACTAAATTTCACTATAAACATAATGTCATATTTTTATTAGAAAATTTATAGAAAATTCATACTTGCTCTAAATTCTAAACCTACTCAAGAATCACTTATTTTACTTCTAAAATAACTTAGAAAATTAATAAACCTAAAAAATATCCAACTTACCACCTTATAACATTTGAAACTCTATATTCCTCCATACTTGAATCTCACCAAATCTTCCTCATTTTACTTGTTTTTCATCATTTTTAGGCTTTATAAAGCTGTTAGATGGATTCTACACCTTTGGTTTGGGTTTATAGCTGCAGTTTTAGAGAGAGAAGAGAGAAAATATCATGTTTATAGTAGGAGAAGAAAAATTTTGAGTTTGAGATATGGGAAAGAAGGATGATGCTAAGAATTCTCTATATAAAATCTAAAGGTTTCCACCCCTTTTATCCCCCCCTTTTAATGGCTAAGATGAATTCACTTAAAATCTAATTGTTGAGATTATTTCTAACATATTTTAGTGCATAAAAATTCAATTTTAATCATAGAGGCTTCAAAAAAATCTATTCTTGTTACCAAAAATTTTGAAATACTTTTATTAGTGCCTCCCTTAAATTTCATAATTTCTGACTTAGCAGAATCCACTAAACCAATAAATTACCATATTAATTAACTGAAATCAATTATTTCCCCTAGTTAGAAAATTCCAACCTTAGTACCATTGGCTTAGTTAGAATTTTTGACCATTAAGCCATGCTATTTTTAGTTTTTTCTGAGCTTATTTCAAATATTTTATCACTCAGCTAAAACCAAGTTAGTATTCATAAAGACATTACAATCCAAACTTGTTTTACTTATTTAACCACTTAAATACTCTCAAATGGTTTCCAAATTTCACCACTCACTATCTTTTAATTAATACTTATTTTTAATATAATAATCTCACTTGAGCCCGGGTGGTGCTATTCAAAGCCCGATGTTACTATTCATCAAAATCGGGTCCCAAACCTCATTCTTTTTCACCCTTTTCATTCTTTTCATGTTATTTTCATATTTCCACCTCTTTCATACATATTCCACTTTTTAATAAGCCTTAAATTACTCATTTTCAAAATTGCCCCTAATAATTTGAAAAATAACTGTTAGATCACCCCGGTAAATTTTCACTCTGTTATTCATGCCAACTGACTTTACTCAATCTATATATCAATTTTATTCCCCATGGTTTCCTTTAATTCTCAATTTATGTGTGAGTAAATCGGACTGAAAGTCGAGGCATGACAAAAAAAATAGAATAAGCATGTATAAAATATATATATCCGTGCAGACTATGATCCTTATGAAAAGGAGTCCATTTAGTTAATGTATAAATTCTAGAATATCAAAAATTTGAATATTAAGGAATAGAAATAGTCATACAATATGATAATAGCATACAAGTGTGTGAATATGGTAAGTGTAATACTTTGAAACATACCATGCAAAGTAAATGAAAAATTATTATTAAATAATAGTTTGCATAGATCTTAGATCATCAATATATTAAGTTTGTGCTGACCTTATCATGTGTTAAGATAAATTCATGTGATTAGAGTGTCAATTACAAAATGGTTTTATCATTTTAATAGGCAATTACATAAGACTAAAACAATTTAAAATAATAACTTACTCTAATTATTGATCTAAGGATTACATAAAATCACCTCACATATGATTAATCATAGGAGATCATTAATTTATTAAAGCAACATGAATGAATAGAGATGAAGACAAATAGAGGCCTTAGATATTACCTTGTAAATAAGCTTCAAGTAACTATGCAAAGGTAGGTTGTTAGAAAGAACAATTATTTTTTAGTGTTAGGTAAGGTCTAATAGAGCAATTCTTGCTTAGAGTCCATACCTAGACTCTTAGAATAATGGGTTATTCTTAATGATTGTTGTTTGCAAAATAGGTTGATGGAAGGGGAATTTATAGTGTTTCTAGGGAGTATTATCATCTAGGAAGAGGAGGAATCCTAGTAGGATTAGGAATCAAAGTCTAAATAAGAGGATTACACTTCTACAAGTTTTTTATCGGCAGGTCCATGCGGACCATGGTGACTAGGTTTGTGTTGACCTAGGCTTTTGGTTCACCCGAGTAATTCATAGGTCTTAGGAATAGTTTTTGGCTAAGTCTATATTAGTTCGTGCAAACATAGACTTTAGTTTGTTCGATAAACTATGGACCACGAGCTTACTATTCTAAGCTGGGCCTTTGTTAGTGGGTATAGATCTTGTGGCATCAAGTTTAGGCGTACTTATACTAAGGTGGTCTATATAGACTAGGGCTCTAAATTTCTTGCCTTGTTACTTGAGCCTATCTTTGGTTATCATCATAAGCCCAAAAAGTGAATGAGTCTATACCGTGTAGGCTTTACCCTTGTACTACCATTAGGATCAGTGTCTTCGAGTTTGGCATTATCAGCTTAAGCCTTATGTAATAGACACTGATTCCCATTTTTTCTAAAATTTGGGTTACATTATAACCTTTTTTGGTTGGTTAAAAGTTCCAATCTATAGGAATGTTCTAGATCTAAAACACAAGTGTCTATAATTGCTCTTACTTTGGTGTGTGTCGTGAAATGCTAAAGTAATAGTGCACATCCAAGTATTTAAGTTAGAGATACTTACATACATTGAATATATATAGCTACCTCTAGATCAAAGCAAAAAGTAGCTAAATCTAAATTGTGTCTTCTTATCAAAAAAGAATTGATATTGTAAAGATAAACTATGTCAAATACGAGTACCTACTCATCCTCGAGTGAAGTGAAAATCCAACTATATGTGAATATGCCTTTGCTTTTGAAGTTTCTAGATAGATTAAGTTTGAAAGTAAGCTACATCAATTACAGATACCTGCTCACCTTCAAGGGAGTTTTAAGTCATTAAAACTAAGGAAAACTACACAAAATGTGTGTGCCTATTCACCTCTAGGTTTGTAAGTTATAGATAGACCAAACAAAATCTAGTGATAAGTCCTAAAGAGTTAACTAAACTAAATCTACTAATTAGTCTTAAACAATTGACTGAACCAAACCTAGTGATATATTTGAAAAAGCTAAATGTTTATTGAACCAAAATAGGTGTTAACTTTGAATAAGATAACTAAATCAAATCTGGTGATAAGTCTAATGATAGTATAATATCTTAGACTGGACCAAATCTGGTGAAAAGTCTAAAGATAGTCTGATACAATGGATTGAACTGAATCTAGTGATACATCTAAAGAAATGATCCAAACCAAATCTAGTGTTAAGGGTATTAATATTGTGCAAGTTTGTGCATGACATCATGTGCATGTGTGTTATCTATGATGTAAATGCAAGACTAAAGCATGAGTTAAAGTCTTAAATGTATTAAAGTGCATAGAAGTAATAATGATATATGGCTAATGCATATGAGGGTGTATGAACTATATGATTAGGATTTGTGCACATGTGAATTGATATGGACTTATATGAATATAGTACCCTACATAGATAAGTTTGTGGTTTAGATATATGAATGAGATTTTTCTAAGTGACTATCCTAAATAATGTGCACATGCATATTAGTTGTCTCTTGTGTTCCTGATCTATATGAGCTATATGACTGATGTCTAGATAAGGTACTTATACCAAATGATAAATGATAATGTTTGTACGTAAACTTAATGAATGTGTATATATATTATGTGTCTAAAGTATGTGACTAATGTTGGATGTATTAATTCATACTTAATATAGGTTTGTTAATGAGTTGATACATGTGCAAATTTATGAATGTGTCCAATGATTAGATGTTACCTAGTTTTGAATGAATAAATGACATGTGTATTGGTTCTTTAACCTTTTCTAAATGAAAGAATTTGGTAAGGAATGTTTTTCACTGGAGAATGCATGTAGTGATGCGTGTGTTTTCGCTTATTCTTTTTTAAATGAATAAGGAACATGAATAAATGTTGACTACATGTATAGGTAGCTATATAGTGGAGATAACCTTTTTCTAGATGAGTGAATCCTTTCTTATCATTGATGAATGGTAAATGTAGATATATATTAAATAATGAATGTTTTTCTTATGATGGATGAATGGTGAAGGCAAATGGGTACCTTTTCCTAGAATGGATGTGTAAATTTAAGTGATCAAATTTATGAACCAGTAAATGTCTTATTATTGAGATCACTCTTGTCTCAGATTTATCATAGGAAAAAATTAGGTTTGAGAAAAGTGAAGGCGCAAAGTGGTAGGCTAGGTTAGGGTAATGTGAATGAGATGTCTCATGAAAAAATAGGTCAAGTTAGGATGATTAAAGGATTAAGGAAAGTGTAAATAAGTAGGTTAAATGAGATGTTGATAAAGGAAGTGGAATATTCCATGAAGGAGGAAAGGAGTAGGTTGAATGGAATGCACCTTAAAGGTGGTAAGGTAAAATGTCAATTCATTATGGAGAGTATTTAAACATGTATGGCTATAAAATTCATGATTATGATGAACAAGTGATAGAGCATACAAATATATGTGATTGTATAGTATGGTACCTTTGTTATTAGTTGATCTAAAGATTTTTCCACGTAAATATTTTCTCTTGACCTCTAATTTTTGCCTAGACTGCCTATTGCATCTTTTTTATCTAGTGAGGTATGCTTTAATTTTTACCTAGGCTGCTTTTTTAGAGTTTTCAACCTAGCAAGGTTTTTCTTTTTTTTTTCCTTTTTTTCCTTTTGAATTTAGCTTATCCATATTCAGTTAAGGCTTGGGATCTAATTAATTGAATCTTGACTTGCACCCTTTGAAATGGTTGGATATGCACTTTTATAGATTGTGAACTTGGAGTGATTTGTTTTAAAGCTTGTGCCATAGGAGGTTCATAGAGCTATCTAAATCAGTGAGTAGCTTTCTATGGGTGGTAGCTTTATGCCTCTTAGTGTCTTGAATGTTTGTGCTTTTCATATTTTTGAGTATTGCATTATTGATTTCCTTGTTATCAATAAGTCCAAAGGTTTTCTAACTAAATATTTTCTCTCAAATTCTATAACTTTTACCTAGGCTTATACTCTTGGTTGATCAGCCTAGCAAGAAGTAGAAAACTAATTTTTTCTTTTTGAATAAAGGCAACCACGGTTGAAAATAGAGTGCTCAATTGTTTAAGGATTAAGATAAACCCTTTTGTTAGAGTTTTGTCATTTAAAGCCTCCTAACCTTCGAATTTTTGTGTGAGCAAGAATAAAAAAAATGTTTGCCTTTTTAGAATGGTTTCCACAAGCTATGGACTTTGTAGAAAATAATTAGACATAATTTTTTTGTGGCATGAATTTGTTGCTTTAATTTTTGGAGCCTGTTAAGCTTGGACCTCTTTCAAGATTATGGGAAAACATTCTTTTAGATTTAATTTCCCCTAGCTTATTACTTTTTTCTTATCCCTCATCTCACATTCATAGATATTTCTTATGTCTTACAAGGAAATATCAAGTTTTAAGCTTCAAAATTGTGTGTACCTATAGTTAGCCATTATAAATTGTTTGTCATATACGTGGATTAAGTTGATCATGTTTTTCCCCATTTTTTTATTTATTATTATTGTTTTAAATATTTTTAAAATCTCTTAACTCACTTTCAAGAGTACTATATTGTGTAATGAAAGAGATGAACAAAGATGCTCATGAAAAGCCAAAACAATGTTTTATTAAACTTTAATTGTTCCATTATAGCAGTCAGAGACAACTAGAAAAAAATAAAGTCTATCCTATCTTTATTGGAACCTTCTATATCCTTGATTGGCATAATCGTATAGTTGGTCAATAGTTGGCCCATGAGGTGGTAGAATGAACGTCAAAAAGTGGGAACCTCACTTTTTAGAGAATTTAGGGATGAATGTGAGGTTTAGTGATAGGTGATGTTCAGCATAAGTTATTGCACCTTGGTCTATAAGGTTTTAGATAGCTCAATGGAGGGCTTTGTAGTTATCAGTCAGCTGGCCAGTCTTTTGGTGATAAGCATAGTATAAGTCATGGCTATTGTTAGGTGGAAATAGTGAGGACTAATGTTCAGGTATTAAAGGTTGAAGGAGGTTTGCTTCTTTGAACTTCTTGAGCATCGTGGACAAGGGCATATTTAGATGGGTGAATATGTGAGAAATCTTTGTTGGCTTGATTGCTTAATCAATGCTTGCCTCCATAATCAAATTCATGTCTGTTGGGTTTTTTTAGAGCACCTTGTTATTGGACTTCTCAAATCTTTTCTTCTATGAATGCTATTGTCCTTCATTCCAGTACTGCCATTACCTTGTTCATCATGCCTCAGTCACCAACTAACTTTCACATTTGGTTTTGTATCTAGTTGACATTTTTTTGTGTTAAAGAGTGTTTGATAAAAGAAAGGGGTTTATTCTTTTACTTTAAAGAGCCTAAGTGAAGGATGATCCTTATAATTAGTATGATACATGGTTAATGTGATATGATGCATGTTTTAACCATTTATGATGCTATGTTATGCTTACCTTGCATGGATGATTGTAAGATTGAAGGTTATTTATGATTCTAATATATGCATGTGATGTGTACATGATGTGCCTAGACATAATGTGACTGCAAATGCATATGGATATGTAATAGATGCATGTCACACCTATACTAGGTAAGATGGTTCAAGTTTAATGAAGTCTACATGATGGGTGATAAGTATAGCATGCCAAATGTATAAATGGGATGTAACTTTTCTGATTAAAGTGCATATGACACCTATATTAGATGAATGTATGGATGAATGATACATGACTAAGCCTAAGTAGCATACATGAAAAAGTGAAGTTATGAGATAATGTTATGCTTATTCAACATATGTTTAGTTCATGTATGAATGAAGGCCTATAACTTTAGTGCATGTATGTGATTTCCATGATGCCAATGTCAAGCATGATGCCTAATTTGTGCATTATTCTTACTGATGCCTATTAATCATTGATCCATATTTTAGGAGGGAGCTGAAGTTGATATCTTTTGTAAAATATAATCCAAGATTTTCCCATTTCTAGATTAAGGTCAAAAATTGAAAATAAATTCATTGTCTTTTTTTATTAAAGGAAAAGTAAAAAGATTGCAAAAGCTCACAACTAAAATAAACTAAAAAGAAAAAGAGAACAAGCTTAATTAGTGGAGCTTCAAGCTTATGGATTAGGTATCTGTTTGGTATCAATTAAATCTTGGATGGCATGATATAGAGTGTTGCACTTGTCTATGAGATGGCTTGTCACTTGATGATAAGCAAATTATAGGTCAAACCAATGATTAGGTGGAGGATTAATCTGCAACTTAGGTCATAATGTCTATAATTTTTCTTCTTTTATGAGCTTATTCAAGCACCAAGATAGATGTTTGCCAAATTTAGAGAAATAGTGAGTCTAAACCACGTTGACATTCGTGACTTGGCCCTGAATTATTATTTTGAAATGTAGGTTCCCCATTCTTCTTAAATCCTAAATTATGAAGTACTAATTGAAGTTCAATAGTTATGTCCTTGAGCTATTCCTATATGGTAATCTCTTTAGTAGAGAGCCTAGTATTCATATGGCTATTAGCATTCTTGATGAAAATCTTGATCTGGTCAGTATCATCGGTCTTGTTTCTTACTTTAAGTATATTAGCCCTTATCATTCTAAGTAATCAGAGAATGATTTATTAGGTTTTTGGTGATGGTTACCTCGACAGTTGCATTATTTGAGTACTGCTTATTGAATGCATGAGCCAAATCTTCTCAATTCACATTAACCATTTTTTCCAAGCTATGGTACCAATCTAAGGCCTGCCCTGTTAGAGACATATTAAATAAGCTTAACCATTTATGCTTTTAATAGATGAGTCAACCACGTAGCTACTGCATACTGCTTCAAATGAGTTCTTGAGTCATAAGTGCCATCGAACATTCTCAAATTTGGCATTTTAATTTATAGGGTAGGGCATGATTAAGCTTCAAGCTGATGTCCTCTAGGTTGATGTCTTTGCCCTCGATCACTAGATTACTCATGGCTTCAAGTTTTTCATTTAGCTCTTTGATATTCCTCATCATCTTTAGGTGGTGGAACCTTATTATAACTGGGCCTAATAGGTGGTATCTCTTTTTTTGAAACTTGGTCATTAGCCATTTCTTTCTTACCATTGTCAATAGTAGAAGGTCGGCTTCTATCTCACTGGGCATACATAGTTGATAGTGCATTAGTCATGGCAGCCATCATCATTTTCTTTATATCTTGAAGGATCTCATTTAGCATGGCTTTTGTTATAACTTCATCTCTAGACATGATTGCTTATTTTTGGTAGGTTAAATATAGATCAATGATGGCTATAAAATAGAGGGTTAATCATGATGCATGAGTGGTAACCTGTGCCTTCTATATGATTGATGCTTTAGAAACAAATATGATACATGCATATATGTGGATGCATGATATGAATAGTTAATGCATGAATAAGATCACAAGAAGCATGAATTCCTACAAGATGGCAACCTTTAATGCATGGTTAGTGTGCCATGTGCTAGTGTGAAGTGTACAAGTACCTGTGTATTAGATGGCTGGATAAAATACAAAAAAATTATTTAATGATATGTATGCTACCATGTATATTTACAATGAGTGAGTTTGTCATGGAAGCTAGAAGTTTATGTCATAAAGTAGGTATAGTTTAATGTTATACATGTGGATATAAACATAAAAATGATACACATTAAGTGTATAAGGACAAATATAAGCAATAAGGCTTTTAACCTTATTATACCCACACACATGGCCATAGTAATTCTTTTTAAGCAGGCTTACTTAAGCATCATCAAGGGATACATAGGTTCAATTATAGGTCTAATTAGGCCCAATAATCTCTCATATTTAAAGTGCATGCAAAAATAATAGCCTATGACATTTAAGTCTTGTTTGAGGTGAAATTAGGCTAGGCCTATTCATGATAAAAGGCACAATGGACTTAGCCCCACTTCAGATAATGTTAAATATAATAGGCCCACATAGCAATAATAATACAATCACGAAACTCTTAGGGTCATACAACCTAGAGGAAGTTACTAAGCTTAACTCTATGGGCTTATGGTCTAGTATAAGAAAGCTTTGTAGTTCCCATAAGTCGGGGTCCTTCCTAATGGGTCTTTTTAATCAAGGATAATAACGATTGGTTAGGTTACTATTTCATATACTCAAAGGCATGAGGCCTATGAGTGATAGGTATGCTAGCAATTCTCTATTTTGAATGAAAAATATGGTTATGGTTATAACACCGTCCAAGGTAAAAAGAGACACAGTGTATATAAAATGAAATGTATGGAATTGATAAAAATTAAAATACTATAAGGTATACTTTTAAGCACTTTTAAATTCAATTCACAGTCCCCAGCAGAGCTACCACTATAGATTTATTATATTTTATGAACGATGAGGCAGTTGGTGTTTGGAGTCACCACTTGGCTCTACACTAGAACCATTTATCTTTTTCCTACAAAGGGTTTGAAATCAAATCTTATTTATGCCTTGATAATATACCTTCCTTTTTATTCTAATATTTATCAATCTCATATCAAGCAAGCAAAACTTTTATTTAAAGTATTCATGTCACCTTTTCACTTAGAGAGAATAAATTGCAATATTGAGAATATACAACAAGCATAAATGTATGTTAATCATTTAGAAATTGGGTCATTTGTTTTGTTTGACTTGATAATTGCCCATAATTCCATTGGAATCAATTGTAATTGGCCAATGCCTATGTCTAGGAGATTGGCCTTTGTTTAAGTAAATTTTTCATGTGACTTTTATTAAAGAGAACTCAAAACCATTTTATTAAGAAAACACCAATTAATTAGGTAGGAAATCATTAATGTGAGGTTAGGAATTTTGGCGCATAAAAAAAGTTATTAATCTAACTATTATAACCTAAAATATAAAAAAAAATAAAAGGTATGAAACCAAATCAACAAATAAAGAGTAAGCAATTTGGTCCTACCTATGTGTTGCCAAGTCCGTATAGGCACTTGAAGGCATTAGTCTTTATCTATGTAGACTATAATGTATCATGGCTCATATGTTTGTCCGAACCTCCTACCAAGTAAGAATTGTCACTCTTATACAATTTAAAAAGAATAGTTAGTACCACAAATAATGTTCTATGAGGACCTAAGAACAATACCAAATAGAATGATAACAACTTGTGTGATACAAATATGAATGATCATGATGCATGACTAAATGATAATTATAACTAAGAGAATGATAGATTAGTCATGCAAAGGAAAATAGGAAGAAAAATACATATATTAATAAGAACTAGAATTTAAAACATATGTCCATGAGGACTACACTCCTTATGGAAGGGAATTTATATGAACAACAAAATAAAATAAGCATGTATAAAACATATATATCCATGCAGACTATGATCCTTATGAAAGGGAGTTCGTGCAAACAATACATTAATTCTAGAATATCAATAATATGCATATTAATGAATAGAGTAGTCATATAATATGATAACAACATATAAGCATGTTAACATGGTAAGCATAATACTTTGAAGCATAGTATATGATGTAAATGGAAAACTATTATCAAACAATAGTCTATGCGGTTGTTAGATCATCAATATATTAAGTTTATATGAACCTTATCATGCATTAAGATAAGTTTGTGTGATTAGAGTGTCAATTACAGAATGGTTAAATCATCTTAATAGGCTATTACATATGATTAAAACATTTGAAAATAATAACCTACTTTTATAATTGATGTATGGATTATATAGAATCACCTCACATATGATTAATCAAGGGAAATCATCTATTTAAAAGAAGCAACATGAATGAATAGAGATGAATATAAATAGAGCCCTCTGATCTTACCTTATAAATATTCTACAAGCAATAATGAAAATGTAGGGTTTTAGAAAGAACAATTATTTTTCTAGTGTGGGCTAAACTTTAGTATTGCAATTCCTACTTTAGAGTCCATGCCTAGACTTCTAGAATAATAAGTTATTCTTAATGATTCTTGGTTATGAAATAAGTTAATGGAATGGCTATTTATAGTGTCTCTAGGGAGTATTCCCATCCAAAAAAAGGAGAAATCCTAGTAGGATTAAGAATATGAGTCTAAATAGGAAGATTACACTTCTCAAAGTTTTTCATTGGTTAGTCCATGTAGACCATGAATTTTGGTTCACACGAGTAGTTCATAGTCCTTAGGCTTGGTTTTAGGCTAAGTCTATGTTACTCCAAGTGGACATGGGCTTTTGTTTGTTCAGGTGGACTATAGGCCATGTGCCTACTATTCTACGCTGGATCTTTGTTGGTGGGTGCAGACCTTGTGGCTTTAAGTTCAGGTAGACTTATACCAAGGTGGTCTATACGGACTAAGATTCTAGGTTGCCTACCTTGTTTCTTGAGCCTATCTCTAATTATCATCATAGGCAAAAAATGTGAATGAATCCATACCATAGGGGCTTTGCCCCTACACCACCTCATTCGAATTAGTGTCGAGCTTCAAGTGTAGGTCTATTAGACCAAGCCTTATGCTACCCTGACATAGATTCCCATTTTTTATCAAATTCGAGTTGTACCATCACCTTTTTGTGTTGGCTCAAAGTCTAAATCAAAAGGAATGTTCTAGATCTAAAGTCTAAGCTTTTACACTTAGTTTATATCATGTCAGAAAATGGTCAGGATATGCTTGAACTGACCTAAAAATAGCATACCCTGTTAAAAATTCTAAATAGTTCAATGGTGGTGGAACTAGAATTTTATGAGATTGATTGATATTTAATCAAAATTTTTAATTAGGTGAGTGAGTAGTTAACCTAGTTCATTTATGATTTTGGGCCTAAGATTTTAGGTGTCCCTTAATTAAGAGTTTCGATATTCTTTAACACTAAAAGCATAATTTTTAGAAACCTCTAACATTTATTTCACATTTTTAAAAGTTAAAATGTAATTAGGATTAATCAGTGATGTCTAATCCCCATGTGGCATGATCGTGGCCATCCACCCTTATAATATAAATAAGATTTCATGTATGCATATGTATCATAGTAAGTTAAGCTCATCTCCTCCCTAAACTCCCTTATGGCTAATGCTGTTTGAAGCTCTCTTGCTCCTCTCTTCTTTTCTTTATTTCTCACTTAAAATGCCCCTAAATCCTTTAATTAATAAATGGAAAACAAATTTTGCAATGTTTAGACCTAATTCTAGTCTTAATTTTACGAGAAAAAGCTTTTCTGATATAAAAATGAAGGTGTGAAGGATTAAGGTTTTTAACTCCTAAATTACACCAAACCTCGAATTGAACCTCAATTATTTTTTTAGGTAACTTGAGATGCTCTGTATTATTGTTTTGTTTTTAGTTTTGAATTTGGAGTTGTAAACATTTTTCTATAATATTTTCAAATTTTTTAGGTATTATGGAATTTAGAGAATTTGGTGTAGAACTAGAACCGAGGTGAGGAAAACTTGTATAATTGAACACGGGACCTCGAGTAATATCTTTGTAACTTTATTTAATCAATTGTGCATTAATTTATTTAACATCAAGAAAGTATGTACACTATTATGGAATTTATGAATATTAAGCATGTGTGTATCTAAAAGGCATAATTAATGAATGTGCTTATTTATCTGGTACTTCATTAGTGGCTGGAGAGGTCTATGGACTGATCTCCATTATGTCACCTAGTTATTGATGGTATTCATTAGTGGCTAGAGAGGTTCATGGACTGATCTCTATTATGTCACCGAGTTATTGATAATGATTTGTGGCTGGTGACGCCTACGGGCTGATCTCTATTATGTCACACAGTTACTCTTATTGTTGGCTAGGGAGACCTACAAGCCGATCTCCATTATGTCACATAGTTGCTTGTATCTAAGGAGGCTATGGCTGATCCCTATTATGTTAGACATGCTAGTGCATTAGCGTAAATCCAGAATGGAGACCACTACACCAGTTAATTATCCCTCTAGATCCAGTGTCTGAAAGTGTCGATTCCCTAGTCAAGCTAGTGAAATAAATAAAGTAATAAGTAAAATAATCATTAAAGATAAAGTTTAAGCTTATTGGAAGACTTTTCAGAGAAAGTAGTAAAAATGCAAAAAAAAAAATGATATTTTGGACATTTTGCACACATGTGCAAGATCAATTAATTATTTCCAAATATGCATGATATGGATAAAATAACTATTTGAAATAATATATATGAGTCAAGAAGAATATTTAAGGACATATAAATACCTCAGGGAGATAAAAGGCATTTTAGACATTTTTCATAATTGATATAACTAAAGGGATTTTTGCAAAGTATACCTACTAAAAATAATAATATTTGCTTTAAATGATTTAGCTAAGGTAAAAATACAATTTTAGACTAGATAAATACCCTAGGCGTATTTTAGTAATTTGGCACCCTAGTAAGTAATTAATTTATATAATAAAGTAAAATCATTTCCTCAACTATACAAGTAAGTTAATGATATAAATGCCATAATTAAATTTCTTTAAGTTCACCACTGAGTATCTTGTATACTCAGTGTACTGGTTTTGGTGCGTAGGTACACGATAGTGGGACTCACCTCGTAAAGTGTGACGATAGCGATTCAGTGGATACAAGTGAAGACTTTGGATGTAATTATTATACAATTCGATATCCATGTACTTAGGTGGGAGTTAGGTTGAAATATGTATGTAAGCTATGGACATGTAATATAATTAAGTGAATATGACTTGTTGATGTAAATTAAGTGTTTCTATATATTCTTTGGTGAATGTATAATCATGTGTGATATGCGATGTTAATGGGAGCTTGAGGCTCTATTGATGTACATTTGTCTGTGGGCTGAGGCTTGAGTTTGACTTATGCTTAGGCTGATGTTAGGCTAAATATGGGGGACCAGATGGGTCCAAGTGTTGTGATTTGTTTATTGAAGTCTTAAACAGGCTTGTTTAAAATTTTGGTTTAGGATCTCGGCAGTCATTATGCTTTTAGATTTTTAGGTAATACCTGAGTGATGTCAATTTTCCTCAGTAATAGCTAAACTAGATTGATTCTAGCCTAAATGGATTATAAAAACTTACTAAAGTGATTTTCGAGTTGGTTAGAATGATCTAGTGTGAAATTAGTAGAAGTTAAACAAATGACCTTGAGAGAAATTTTAGGATATGTGACCTAGCGTGAAGTGCACTGGTTATTGGGTTCTTCAAGAATCCAATAGAGGGTGTCACATTTGGTGGTATGAAAGCAAAGGTTCAATGTTCCTTGGTTGAGTACATGGATATCAAAGAGTTAAGTTTTAATTCCTCTAAACTGTTATGTTGTTCAAGGCTAAGAAGGTAAGATCTTCTATAAGATAAATATAACTAGTCTAGTTACCAGAAGGAGGGGCTATAAAAACAATTAGGTTGGTAAATAGAGTATATAAAGAGCAGGTTCTATATCAACATCTAAACCCAGTTATGCTACTTAGTAGCTAAAGTCATAAGTGATGGACTGATAGTAGGCAGGAGAAACCCTGTCTTGGTATGGTAAAAAGTAGTACATGAAAGGATCTTACCAGATATCTAAAGTATATTAAGGAGATTATTTCTAATGACACATATATAAAATATAAGAGATTCCTTATAAGACTAAATGTAGAATCAAGGATATAGATAACTAAACCTCAAAAAGAGGGATTTAGCAATGCCAGCATTAGTTGCATATGACAGGAGGATATGGTATTAGTAAGGAAAGACCTTTTTTAGAGAAAGAGCCAAAGTACTGTGGGCTAGCCTATTGTAGTACCAAATTTGTGAGACAAAGAGAAAAGGTCAGTTACAGGCATAGTTTTAGTCTAGATCCCAATACTAGAGAGGGTACTAGGAGTGGACCACCTTTATGTGGTTATTATTAGAAAAGGTAGTGGGAGTAGCATAGAGGAGGTAAGTGAGAAGAATGTCTCCAATATAGTGTTAGAGGCCACTACAGAGAGAGTGTCCTCAGGGATAGATAGAGGGTTCTCAAACCCAGATATCTGATGATAACACCCCAAAGTAAGGGTCATAAATAGACTAAAGAAGAGTAGTCTAGTGTTAGTCAGGGTGCTAGATTTAAGGCTTGTGCTTCATCCTAGTAGTGTATAGTAAGAATGGAAAAGTGGTTGTAGTACCAGATGGTATAACTAGTATTTTGTTATTAAATGTTGTTGTCTTAGCTTTGATAAACCATGATTTAATGCCCTTATGTGCATGTACTAAACTAGTATAGAATAGACAGATAGAGCCTAAGCAAGTTGATGAAGACATTGGAGTTAACAACCCTATAGGGCAGTATGTGATTATGAAAGAGGTGTATAAAAGATGCCTTTGGTGATTTAGGGACATGGATTATTATAGGTTGACTAAATTGTATTTCAATATATTGAGGTACTTTTAAGATGGATTGGCTTATTAAGTATCACGCTATGACTTAGGGTAACCATAGGAAGTTGACCTTTAGATTATACGGGGACTGATAGAGATAGTGGATGGTGAGAGAAATCCTTTGGACAATTTTATCCTTATTATCAAAATGTAACAACTCATTTAGGAGGAGAGAGGCATGTTTGGCCTAAGGTATAGATTAAACTAACTTAATTTTGATCTAGCATATTTATTAGTTAAAGTTTAGCTCTCTAATATATTCTTATTGAGCTACTGGAGTTATCATCTTAGAGTAGGTGTATCCTAGTGTTGCTTAACTAATCATTGTTCTTTAAAAGAGGGCATCTATTAAAATGGAAGTATTAAGAGTATAGCTATAAAAACTATTTGATAAGGGTTTTAATAAATCCAATATAATTTCTCAGTAAGTGTCTAAGCTATCTATAAGAAAGAAGGATAGGTTGCTTGGGTTATGTATTACCCTAAAAGTGTTTGAACAGAGTGATTGTGCAGGATCAGCATCCCCTATTTTAGTGGATGATCTTCTTGATCATTGAGAGAGGCTAGTCTTTTTTCTCTTAAAGTTGATGAATTTTGAGTTCTTAGAGATGTCATTGGGGCTCATTAATGCCTTACCAATTTCATGGATTGCAATGAGCAAAGCTTTTAATTTTATGTAGACTAGTGGTAATGGTGTTCCTAGATGATCTTTTGGTGTACTCTAGGAACCAGAAAGAGTATGAATAGCA
>CANXYI010284174.1:0-12657 GCA_948208565.1 Hura crepitans | reverse complement strand
TATATATATATATATATATATACATATATATATATATATATATATAGTTTTTAACACTTTAACTTTTATTTACTATTTTCTCCCTTATACAGACTTTGACTTGCTTTAGTACTTAGCGTCTCATATTCAATTACTAACCTTTAGGTCTTCTATATCAATTAATATAGTCTTAGTCACACATTTAAATCATTTTAATTAATCAATGGCTTTATCACATAATGTTCATTCTTTATTCTACTAGTTGTATAACTCGGCCAACTTAGTGTATCTCTCTATAATTTTATTTTCTTCATTTAAATGCCTTTAAGCTAATTAAATTAAGCCTAATTTCAATCGTAGCTAATCAATTTATCAAATTAAACTCAAAGCATAAATCTACACATTTACATAAGTAGACAAATATAATAATAATTCACAAGTATGTGAATACACATACCTCTCAAGCTTAAGTCCATTTAAGCTCTCCTTTTCTTATTCATACTCAGCTTATCATCCTTCTTTCACATCCTCCACCAATTTCCATTATAGATTTCCTCACATAAAATCATTACAAATTATCATTACAATCTAAACATCAAAATATAATTCCATAAATCAAATCTACTCCTCAAATAACCTCATGGAATTTACCTAGTATAGGATTAACTTACCCACTTTGGTGTAACAAAAATATCTAATTTCCATCTCCTTTTATCCTCTAAAATATATCTCTTTCCAACTAATTTAGAGGGGCTAAGGTGTTAGGGGTAAAAGAGTGACCTTTCTTATGTATTATTTAGTGATTATTTGTTAAACTTAGGGTACGAAAATGTTAGAGAAAGGGAAGGGATGAATTTCAGCCATGAATGGATTAAGAGGGCTAGTTTTAGCTGAAACTAAAGGAATAAAATATATTAATTTCACTTATATAGGTGGATCTAATGGCTAGGATTTAAAGAGGAAGATTACATATGGATGGCTAGATATTTTCTATGTGTATATTGCTTAAAAAGATCATTTAATCATTTAACACCTCATTAATCCTTTATTTTTACTTTGATAGCCAAGATTTATTATGACATTATTTAATCTAGTGGCCAAAAATGTTCCACACACACCTATTTTTCCATATTTCTATAAATATACACATTTAATTGAATTTATTTCCCTAATTTATTTTTTAATAGCTCTCATGTTCAGAAATTCCAACATTATGATTTTTGGATTCCTTATAATTTTTTACCAATAGGATGTGCCGCTTTCAGAATTTTCTGAGCATGTTTCTAAATTTTTTCATTCAACTCAAAACGTTTTACTGTTTATATTACATCATAAATCTAGGTTTTTTTTTCTATTTTTAACCCTTTATATGACCTCAAATGCACCTTAAATTTCACCATAATACATCTTATAATTAATATGAATTTTTTGTCAAGTAAACTTTAATTGGCTTGAGAATATTATTCACACCCCGGTTGTCACTATTCATTGAGCCCTACTCTCGAACCTCATTTTTCTCACATTTTCTCATCGTTACCATGCCACAAGTCACTTCCTTATTACTCTCATATGTTTATCTCATCTTTTTTTATCATGAATAGTGAAATTTCCATTTTACCCTTGACTTTTCCATATAGTAACAATTTTGCCCTTTAGTTAATTCTCACTCTATTATTCACACCAATCGACTCTACTCAATTTATATATCCATTTCATTCCCCACTTTTCTTTAAATTCCTATTCTATCATTGTGAAAAACTAGACCAAAAGTCAAGGTTTGACATATAAGCCTAATTGTGTTTATTTGCTGTGAATTGGTTAAATTAATGCTAGGGTTTAAAGTTTTGTATTTATCTAAAATTAGATGATTTAATGATGAATTTGGGGTTAATTTTTATGCTTTTGATGTACAAAATGCGCATAATATGTTGGTAATGATTATGGATCAATTTGTGATGTTAATTACACAATTTGGAAGAAAATTGTAGTTCGTGGCTATTGAATTATAGGCCTCATGGCTATGACCCCCTTTAGGATTCAACTAGCTTTTTGATTCTTGAAGGCCTCATGGTTGTGATCCCTTTTCTACCAATGGCTATAACCCCTTCCTAATGATAGAAAACTTAATGTTTTCAAGTGCAAACCAAATTATTTTGAAAGGCAATTGTAAAGATACTTTGAATTAATGTTTTAATATATATTTTAACATGTTTAACTACTGAAAATAACATGATTTTAATATATTAAAAGAGTTAAGCTTAAAGTGGAAATGGGCATTGTGTATTGCATCAAGTATGTATATTCATTAATTATAAGCATTTTTAATGCATACATTGACTTATATGAGACATTGATATTGATAAAATGAATGATGAGCTGAAGCACCATGAGAATACATATGGACCTTGTATACATGTCCTATGTTATTATTATATTATGTTGTCCTCATATGTTTATAAAGGCATGTGATTATGATTGGCATGCAAGTGATCTCAAAGTATGTGTATGAAGTACATTATATGTGTGATATGCTATAAGCAATTTAAATCTTATGGCTTTTAAGCCAATGTGATTATATGAGATCTATGTGAAGTCAATAGGACTATATGTGATATATGTGTGAATATCCTTAACATGGCAAGATAAATGATGAAATAAACTTCACAAGATAAACAATATGCCTATGTATTATTAAATTTGCATTATCATTTGGATGGTTGGCATGCCAATATGGATTAGCAGTATGGTATTTACTTTTTATCAGCTCTAAGGCAATCATTTTAGTAACTGTAGCCATGTAAGGTCAACGATCACGGCATAGTGATTCTATATAGGTACAACCATGTAAGATCAGTGATTTTTATACATATTTCTATAATATGGGCATAAACACCAAGTCCATGTAGAGGATACTATACAACTAAGTGGTTGGCACTGATATGTAAGATTAGCAATAGTAATGTATATATGTGTTTATGGGTAGGGCCATATAAATCCAATAGTAATCATACATCTCATTATCCAGTCTAGTGGCTATAGTGTACGTTAGGCTATTAAGTGATAAAATGAGTAATGATGTGAAATATATAAAGTGAAAGAACATGTGGTAACTTTTGGCATATACATAAAATGGAATAATCTTATATAAAGGTTATATGAAAAATATGTATGTATTCTAATACAAAAAGGTTATAACTTCATTATGCCATGACCATGTATAATTATGATTGCTTTCAAGGTAAGTGAGCTAAGTTCATGCATTGTATATGCAAGTGCTTGTGACTATTTTTGGTGAGATATGCCTATGAGATATATGTTGAGATATTTTGAATATACACTCCTATATGTGTTTTATATGTTATTTAATGGCAAACATGATTTGTTTATCTACCACTAAGCAAGTTTTGCTTAGCGTGTTGTTATTTCCATTAGTAGGTTAAGCTTTTAGAGTATAATGGAGAAAGCATTACAAGTGGGGATCAATAGTTGCATTCTTATATTCATAGTTCTATTTTGTTAAACATTTGCTTATTTTTTATTAGTTTATTTCTTTTTATGGATCTTTGAAAGGGATGTAAATAAAAGAATTTTTGCCAATTTTGTTAGGCCTTGTTTTATGTTTTATGATAAATAGTTTTATTTGGCTTAAAATTTGGTCATTATATGTTCCATGTGAATGTTGCACAAGTGATATGAATGTGATAAGTATGGGATGTTTATATGTATATGTTTAAGGTGAAGTGTGATCATTTTAGTTTTATGCCTTAGGTATATAATGTGGCACTCTTTCCCTTCATTTTCTTCGAATGTTAGAAGGAGTGGCATCACATTTTATGGTATTAAAGCCTACTTGAGGAGGTTCTAGCCTGTGAAACCTAAGTACATTACTCATGTCTTTGTATATGTTTATAGAATGATATGTATAATCCATGACATTACATTGCATGCATAAGCTATATATACTAATGCAAATTGCTCTCTAATTTATGTAGGCAAGATGTTCCACAACTCGCATTAGGCTACCAAACAAGAAGCTGAGTGCTATGCTCTACCAAGGATGGGTAACCTCAACCAACTATACTACTTGAGTTAATCTAGCTATTGAGGTAGGCCATATCTAATATGCTGCAACCCTAGCCTCTAGCACTTTAATCAAAACTGTGGAGGAGGAAAGTCATAAAAAGGCTCTAAATGACTAAGGTAAAGGAATTCAAAGGCCTTAAGGAAGAAGATTCAACTATAGCAAAGTACTGGTTAGAGAAGACAACTAGAATTTTTTAGCAAATGTGTTACAACGACAAAAAAATTTTGATATATGCCTAAACTCTTTGAGGCATTCAACCAGTAAAAGTCATTAACTAAAGGAAAGCCAACTGAGATGATTACTTGAAAATTCTTTTAAGATGAGTTTTAAAATAGATACATGATTAACACATACATAAATTCCTAATGCAAAGAATTCTTGAATCTCATATAGTGCCAGATGACTATCTCTAATTATGTGAAAGAATTTCTAAGGCTTGTCAAATATGTTGAGGATATGTTCCCCACTAAAGCTACTAGGTGTATGTGACTTCAAGATGGGTTGAAATACCTACATTTGATCTAGAGTGGCTTTTAGTCGAATTAAAGATTTCTCTAAACTAGTGTCTATGGCTCTGTAATTAAAGGATATCAATGAATTCTAATGCTAGAGAACCTTGGTTTTATGAATAGTACTTCTCGAGGCATTACTAGTGTCATTTGAGCAATCGGGACACATTAAAGTGGCCGAGGGGGAATACTAGTCATAGAATTAAGATGGGAAAAATAATGACAAAAATAAAGTAATTAGACCAGCCACTTAACCAATAAAATATTTCATGTTGAGAACTAGTGAACAATGATATAAGTTTGTATCAAGTTGTAAAATGGTTAGGATGTGCCCGAATTGACCTAAAAATAGCATGACCTAAAGGTTAAAAATTCCAATGAGTCTAATGATGGTGAAATAAGAGTTATTTGAGATTGATTGGTATTTTATTTGAATTTCTTTAAAACACAAATGAATAGTTAATAAGGTTTCCTTTAGCTTTTGGGCTTAAGATTTTAGAGGTCCCTAAACTAAGAATTTCTATAATTTTTGACACTGAAAGAAATAATTTTAGAGGCCTTAAACATTAAGTTTATATTTTTGAAACTTAAATGTTAAATAGGATTAATCTGGACTATCGGATCGACACATGGCATGATCTAAGCCATCTAAGCTTTTAATATAAAATTGTGGCATATGAGGGAGGCATCATATGTGTGAAACCTTTTTTCCTCCTCCCTCCCCCTTACTTGGTCGATACCATTTTCATACACTTCCATTGTAAGTGAATTTAATGAAATAGGTGTTGTATGTTACTTATTTGTGCCATTTGGGTATGTGTGCATGTGTATGGAAGTGTTAAATTGTATATGTATGTATGTATTTGTGCATGGTGAATGTGTGCATGAGATAAGGCAAAGAAAATAAAGATGAATATATAAGGAAAGAATGGAAAAACAATATGCATATATGTGTATGGCATGGTAGAATGGTGTGTCCATGACTTACGTATGTGTGCATGTGTGGATGAGTGCTTGTAATGTGTAAATAAATAGGTTATTCAGTTGAGAGAAAGGTTGGGATGAACAAATAATAGAAATCTAGGTGTATACACATTTTTGGATAGTGGCCGGGTGATGTGCATGGTGGTTACATAGTGTGTGTACATTACTTAAAGAAGGTTCAATGCATAAATAGGCTTAAATGTGTGTTGTAACTATAAATGTGATAAAGAATTTTAGAGAGTTAAAGTATATGTGCAATGTGATAAAATAGCTGCATGATGAGGTAGGGGATTTACATTATGATTACTTGACATAATTATGTGTAACAAGGCATGACATTATGACAATGTGTAATAGGTATTATCATGAAGTTCATGTATGATAATTGTCGAGAAGAGAATGGTAAAAGAGAAATTAAAGAAATATGCATTGAGATGTTATAAGTAACAAATAAGTCAATATATATTTATACAACTTTTGATGGCATGACATAGATTGTGAAATATGGAATAAAATGAGAAAATGGCTGAGTAAATGAAATATGACTAGTAAATGAACTTGTTCCATATTAGCAAGACCACCTACTCAATAGGTTGACCGGTTAACTAAGGAGTTAATGGCTGCTAGTGGCTTTAGTCCATAAGGGTCATTGCCTGTTGCATTGCATGCTGAGGTTTTACATGTGAACCTTACACACTTTAGATATTGAGAGGTCTATTAAGGTTGATCCATGCTATCCACTCATCTTTAGATATTGGGAGGTCCATTAAGGTTTATCCTTGCTATCCACCTATTTCGAGGTATTAGCAAGTCCACTAGTCCAGGAGGACTATCCCTACCATTCCAATATTTGGAGGTTCATGAGAATTTATCCCTACTATCGGATGGATTATGGTAGGTGAAGTATCGAGGTCCATAATGTGGGCTACTGTATAAGTATATATCCTGTTATTTAGTGTTAAAAGCATTATCATTAGAGTATGGGCCTTAAAGGTAAAAGGGATAAAATAATTTAATATGTTATTACCTATCTCGTGTTGTGATATAAATGGAAAGATAGAAGAAAAACATGTGAATTAAGTTTAACTATAAACTATAATATGATTATAAGGTAAGTTAAGTACATAAGTGGTAAAATAAACCAATGACAGAACAAGTATATATGTGGATGAAATGTGTGCATAGTGTATGATGTATGTGAATGTAATACAATGCATGTTTCATTAAATTCACCATTAAGTGTATGTTTAACGTGTCGATTTCTCGATTCATAAGTAGGAGATAGTAGATTTATAGTCCAGCCTCAGCAAGCAATGTAATAGCTAGTCTTTAAACTAGGTATATTTTTGGTTTCTTTTATAGTTTACATTACATAGGGGCACTCATGTATAGAGGGTATAGGTTTAGTTATGTAACCTCATTATATCATGGCTTATACAAATTAAAATAGGTTATAATGTTAATGTAATTGGAATATATGGCTTACATACTACATTTTTGAATATAAGGATGTGATGATTGTATATAATTTAATTGATCTAGGCATTCTAAAGAGTCAGAAGGATCCATTGAGATATGTTGATGATGGCTAATAGAAGTGTGATTTTGCAAGTTTAAAATTTTGGTTTTTCACTCGAACAACCATTATGCTATCAAATTTTTATTAGAACATGAAATCTTGAAAAAATGAATCCACATGCATGTTTATAAAAGGGTTTATAAGAAGATAATGGAATAATATCATGCTTTCTCTTATTCAAGTCCGTGGTAGATCAGATAAGGGGTGTCATATTTAGTGGTATCAGAGTTGGTTTAGGCATTCTTAAGCATATAGTACATAAGTGCCAATTGACTAGGGTTTTATGTCATGAAAAGCTATAGTGCTTAAGGCTAATAATCTTTATTTTTTTGTAGTGAGTCAATATGAGTGAGCATACCCTACTAGCTGAAGGGTAAGAGGTGGCTAGTCATACACCAATAACCATTCATGAGCCTATGAGTTCAGTAACACAAGTGCCTAGCTATGCAATACATTCAACACTAACACAATCTCCATCAACGTTGCTGTAATAGATTGTTGACTTACTTTGACAAACTATCACTATAATATCTCCACCACCACTAGCTCTAATATAGCCTCTATAGCTCGTGGCATTGTAGAAGGCCTATCTAGAAAGTGTCAAAAAGATAGGGGAACTAGATTTTATAAAACCAGCAGAGGATGGTGCATCCATGACTGAGTGCTAGTTAGAGCAAATAGTTAGGATTATGCAATAGTTGCAGTACACCCCTAAAGAAGAACCTGATATATATTACCTCTCTCTGGCAAGAGGAAGCCTTTCACTAGTGGGAAACCATAGCTAAACAAAAACCATGGTAGATGTCAATTGGGAATTCATTCTTCAGGTGTCCAAAAAGAGGTATATTTTAGATATATAGCTAGATAAGAAGAGGTAGGAATTCTTAAACCTAAAAGAGTGATAAAGGTTTATATCTGAGTATGAAAAGGATTTTGTTTGACTGAGAAGATATGCAAAGGAGTTTATTCCTATAGAAGAGAAGAGATATAAGAGGTTTGAAGAAGGCCTCAAAATAGAGATGAGGATACAGATAACTACCTCTAAGATTAGGGAATTAGGCCCTTTAGCATTAACAGCGTATGTTATGGAAGAGATATTGAAGGAGAAAAGAGAAACATTCTAGAAGAAGAGTCCCTTTACACCAGGGCAAACTACTTTAGCCCTAAATACAAGGAAGAGACATAAAGGGAGTCAAACCCCATAATGATCCCAAAGGCAGGGCCAGATACAAAAGATAGGCTAAGGATCCTAGTATAAGCCTAAACCACAATAGTAGGCCACTATTGGACCCTCGGTGTTAAGACTTGTGGTAGAAGACATTAGGAGTTTACTAGTAGACCTGGTGAGGATAGTGCTTCATATGTGGGTCCCAAAAGCATTACCAGAGGGAATGGCCCAAAAAGCAAGTCGATGCCACTCAATTTTAAGCCTATTCAACTGTACCTGGCAAATGTTAAAGGGAAAGCAAGAATGATAAAAGTTAGTACAAGTAAAAGGTAGAATTAAACCTCAGCCAGATACTAACAATATTAGAATGTCCAAATGTAATTCCAAATGAGCTACTAGGATTACCACCAAAACATGAGCTCGACTTTGAAATTAAAGTGTACCCTGGTATAACACCTATTTCCATTACCTTATACCACATGACACTTGCATAATTAAAGGAACTAAGGGTGCAGTTACAAGAATTGCTAGATAAAAGCTTCATTAGACCGAGCACTACACTGTGGAGAGCACTAATATTGTTTGTGAAGAAGAAGGATGGGTCACTCTAATTATGCATTAATTATAGACAACTGAATAAGGTGACTATCAAAAATAAATATCTATTGCCAAAGATTGATGACCTCTTTTATCAGTTGAGAGGTGCTAGTGTATTCTCTAAAATTAACTTGAGATCAGGGTATCATCAATTGAGAATCAAGGAATATAATCTTTTAAAGGCTGCTTTTTGTACTTGATATGGACATTATAAATTCTTGGTGATGCCATTTGAGCTTACTAATTCCCTATAGCCTTTATAGATCTAATAAATAGAATCTTCAAGCCATACTTGGATTAATTTATTGTGGTTTTCATTAATGACATCCTAGTACACTTCAAAACCAAGGAAGAACATGAATAACGCTTAAGATTAGTGTTACAAACTTTAAGGAAGAAATAATTATATGCCAAGCTGAGCAAATATGAATTATGGTTGAATAAAGTAGCCTTCTTGGGCCATATTGCCTCAGCTGAGAGTATCAAAGTAAATTCGAGTAAGGTCAAGGTAGTGCTAAAGTAGAAGCCTCCTAAAAATGTGACATAGATTGAAAGCTTCCTAGGATTGGTTAGCTATTACAAAAGGTTTGTTAAGGGCTTCTCTATCATTACATCCCTAAAGATATGGTTGTTATGAAAGGATGTAAAATTTATATGGTATGATAAGTGCCAAGCAAGCTTTGATAGGCTAAAAGCCATACTGACTGAAGCTCATATTCTCACACAACCTAAGTTAGGGAATGATTTTGTGATTTAAGTTGTACATCACACAATGAACTTGGATGGGAATTAATACAAGATAGAAAGGTAGCACCATATGCTTTGAGGTAACTAAAACAACATGAACAAAATTACCCGATGCACAATTTAGAATTAGATGCCATAGTTTTTTCCTTAAAAGTGTGAAGGCACTACTTTTATGGTGAAAGGTGCTACATCTGCACTGATTAGAAGAGTTGAAATGCCTCCTACACAAAAGGAATAGAATTTGAGATAACGAAGATGGATGGAATTGATAAAAGATTATGACTGCCTGATTGACTACCATCCAAGAAAGACTAATATGGTAACCGATACTTTGAGTCAAAAGTTCATAACAACCAAGAAAGCCATGAATGTCAAGTTTTGATATATTGAAGATAAAGTAATTTTAGCTAAGTTATAGGTGAAATCTGATGTGATTCAATGGGTAAAAGAGACATAAACTCAAGATAACCATTTTATATCGATAATGAGTTAAATTAAAGAGGGGAAGGCCATAGAGTTTGAGATTAAGATAAATGGTTACTTGTATTATCATGAAAGGCTATGTGTACCTAAAGTAGAAGGAATCTGAACACAGATTCTATAAGAGGCACATAATGCTCCTTATGCCATGCACCCTAGAAGCACAAAGATGTACCTCAACTTGAAGCCATATTATTGGTGGCCCATAATAAAATGAGATATGGCTGAGCATATAGCCTAATGTCTCACTTGTCAATGGGTGAAAGCTAAGCATCAAGTTCTTTTTGGATTGCTCCATTCTATAGCAATTCCAAAATGGAAGTGAGAGAAGGTTACCATGAATTTTGTGAAGGGATTACCTATGACAAGAAGTAAAAGTAATATTGTATGGGTTGTTATAGATAGACTAACCAAGATAGCACATTTCATTCCAGTCCAAATGGATTACTCCTTAGAGAGGTTGGCATAATGGTACATAGAAGAGTTCATGAGATTTCATGGTATGCCACTTACCATTATCTCTTATCAAGACCCTAGATTTAC
Organism: Hura crepitans; assembly: GCA_948208565.1. Classification (NCBI taxonomy): domain Eukaryota; kingdom Viridiplantae; phylum Streptophyta; class Magnoliopsida; order Malpighiales; family Euphorbiaceae; genus Hura; species Hura crepitans. The sequence goes on along the minus strand of CANXYI010284174.1, from coordinate 1,987 downwards.
TTCTAGATTCTGGAGGAAATTACAAGATGCTTTGGGTACATGCCTCACCTTTGGTAAAGCCTTTTACCTATAAATAGATAGACAATCTGAGCGAGTCATATAGATACTAAAAGATATGCTATAGAGTTATGCGTAGAGTTTAAAGGAAGCTGGGATCAGTACTTGCTCTTGGCTGAATTTGCATATAATAATAGCCACTAAGCCAACTTAGGCATGGCACCCTATGAAGTGTTGTATGGTAGGAAATACCAAACTCCACTTTGTTAGAGTAAGGTAGGTGAAAATAAACTCATAGGACCCAGTTTGATCAGATATACAGAGAGGAAGGTAAAAATTATCTAAGAGAGATTAAAAGCTACTTCTGAGTATAAATTGATAAGAATATATTCCTTAAGGTGTCACTATGGAAAAAGTTGCTCCGATTTGGTAAGAAAGGCAAGTTGAGTCTGAAATTTATTGGTCCATATGAGAGAATAAAACCTATAGGATTGGTAGCATATTGATTAGCCTTACCACCAAAATTGCAATAGATTCATGATATGTTCCATGGATCTATGTTGAGGTGATACAGATCAGACCTTTCTCATGTTATACCCATGGAAGAAACTTAGGTATAACTAGATTTGACCTACAAAGAATAACTAGTGTAAATCTTGACAAAAGAAGTCAAAGAACTATGGAATAAAGCAATACCATAGTTAAAAGTGCTATACAAACACTACAAGATGGAAGAGGCTACTTAGGAAAGTAAGAAATAAATAAAGGCTCAATACCCTCACTTATTTTCACCAAGTGAATTTTAAGGATAAAATTTCTTTAGAGGGAAAGGTATTGTAACACTTTAGAACCTCAATTTCATGAAAAGTAATTCTTGAGGCATGAATAGTATCTTTTAAGTAATCGGGACACACTGAGCTGGCTAGGGGGAGTACTAGTCATAGAATTAAGATGAGCAAAATAATCATAAAATGAAGCAATTAGCACCAGCTACTGAACCAAGAAAATTTTTCATATTGAGAACTAGTGAATAATGGCTTAAGTTTAGATTGAGTTGTAAAATGGTTGGGACATGCCTGGATTGACCTAGAAATAGCATAACTCAAAGGTTAAAAATTCCAATGAGTCTAATTGTGGTGAAATCATAATTTTTTGAGATTGACTAGTATTTTATCAAAATTTCATCAAAATGTGAGTGAATACTTAACCGGGTTTCCCTTAGCCTTTAGACTCGAGATATTAGAGGTCCCTAAATTGAGAATTTCTATAATTTTTGGCACTCAAAGAAATAATTTTGGAGGCTTTAAACATTAAATTATATTTTTTATGCTTAAAACTCAAACAAGATTAATTTGGATCGTCAGTTCGACATGTGGCATAAATTAGGCTGTCCAAGCTCTTAATATAAAAGAGTGGCATGTATGGGAGGTGTCACATATGTGAAACCTTTCTTTCTTCCTCCCCCTTACTTGGCCGATGCCATTTTCATATAGTCTTCCCTTTCTTTTTTCTTTATTTCACCTCTAAATCTAATCTAATTTCATAAGGTGAACCTAACATGTTTATAGATAAAGAGAGAATAATTTATTAGAGAGAGACAAGGCTTAAAGGTTGTAATTAGAGTGCATTAGAGTCCACTATAAGTGAACTCAATGAAACATGTGTTATACATTACTTATTTATGCCATTAAGGTATGTGTGCATGTGTATAGAAGTGTTAGATTATGTATGTATATATGTGTTTCTGTATGATAAATGTGTGTATGAGATAAGGTAATGAAAATAAAGATGAATGTATGAGGAAAGAATGGAAAAACTATATGCATGTCTATGTGTGGAATGGCCGAATGGTGTGGCTATTACTTATGTATGGTGCATGTCTGGATAAGTGCTTATAATGTTCAAATAAGTTGGTTATTTAGTTGAGAGCATGTTTGGCCTAAATAGCTTATAAAAATCTAGGTGTATGCATAATTTTAGATAGTGGCTG
>CANXYI010284096.1:0-22226 GCA_948208565.1 Hura crepitans | reverse complement strand
TCTTACTACATATATACATTACTTACACTTATGTTACACCTTAGGTCACACTATAAAACACACCTTAGAACACATATACTTGCATTTAAGTTCATAATCAAGATTTATGACATAATATTAATGGATATAAATACCATCTAGCTTTAAATCACTCTTTTAGTCTTTAAGAAACTTCTTTCTTCCTTAACCCCTTGATCTTTTTTCAATTCTCATGCAACATACTCCTTATAAATGCATAAAAATTCATAATAATTATAATATGTCTCAAATCTTCAAATTAACCTTATGTAAGTCTTATTTACACCTAAATAAACCTTAGAAAATTATAAAAATGTGGAAAGAACAACTTACTTGCATGTGTATTACTATTCACCCAAGATGATTGTCTCTATTTCCATCCGTTATACACCAAAATCATTGTAATAAACACCAAAATTATGCTTTGGAGAAGTCTAAATGAAGTTTAGATGTAGTAATTAAGGTGAAAAAGGAAGAAAAAGAAGGAAACATTGAGAAAGGGGAAAAGCCATAATGGCATCGACCATAAGAGAAAAGAGAAGGGAAGCAAGATGACCAACTTGGTCAAATTTAAAAATTTAACCCCATTTCTATAGCTTTTAACTAATGGTTGAGATTAATCCTCATAATCTAAAGGCTTCCCTTTTTCCAACTTCAGTTTAATATTTTTACCTTTACTTTAAATCTTCAAAATAATTCTCTTAAGGTCCCTTAAAATCACTTAAAATTTTACTCAAAAGTCTTAAAAGCCCACACTTAAAAAGTTTGAAAAACCATTTAAAATCGATACTTTTATCATTACTTGATTTTTATAAAATGCTTCTTGATGTTCAAAAATTTCAATTCCACTTTCAACATACTCCTTAGAATATTTGAGCCTTAAGGTGTAACATTTCTAGGTTCATCTGAGTAGAAACAAAATATTTTATGGTTCAGCTTTAACTGTATCATTATTTATAATACACTTTCTTAAAAGCTTAACTTTTGTTTTTAGCCTTCTTAATGACTTCATTTTCTCTTCAAACTTTGCCGAACCATGTTTTATAATTAATACTACCATTCTATAACATTAGTATGAGTCAAGTACTAGGAAGCATTATTCATTCCTTGAGAGCTATTATTCATGAACTCACTTGTTATCATTTATTTACCATTTGAATGTTCTCATTTCCTTGCCAAATTTTATCTATAGCCTATTTGTAACATATACCTTTAATCAGTAATAGTAAAAACTTTGATCACATCTTAAAAGTCAATACCTAGAACTTTGAGGTTCACCATTTACAATCCTACTTGTTATCACTCGTTAATCATTTGAACGTCTTTATTTTCATATCAAATTACACTCACAACCTATTTATAGCATGTAATATTGATAAATAAGAAAACCTTATTCATATCTTAGAAGTTACTATTCATAACCCTAGGATTTTTAGGTGTTACACTAAATACCAATAATCAGAAGGGCAATCAACAAAAGCTTAACATGTGGCTCTCTTTTATATGAGAATCTTATTACATAAAGAGGACCAAGTTCCTTGAATGACTTTATAAAAGTTACAAGTTTAATAATCCCTTTCACTAAACTTCCTTCCAAAATAAAGTAAACCAAAAGCCAAACACAAAAAATTTGGCAATAAAGAAAAGGAAACACTACCCATAGAAGTGAAAAATTTTAAAGTAAAATTTAAAATGAGAACTATTCAAGCAAAAACTCGCACCAAGTTAATGTATCCTTGCATTAAGGTTGCTTTATTATAAAGAAAATTTAATATGAATAAAAATTTCAATAATATCATTAATCAACAGGGAAGATTCCTTAAAAAATGATGAAAATCTTTATTAGGTCGAAGACCCTTTAAAATGGCCTAGGCAAAAGTTAAAGGAATGGTGAGAAAATATTTAACCATGAAAACCCTAGTGGTTAGTTGATAACATGAGCTTAGTATAATGAGGTCCAAGATGTTTAAATGTTGAAACTATCCAAACAAAGTTTGGTTGTATTGAATGCCTTTGTGATAGTTATCTTGATGCACACATGCTGCTAAATGGTGAGGTACATCATACAAAATAACCAAGACATTTTTCTAAAATAAAGCTTTCCTTGAAACCTTTAGATCATTACTTTTATTATCTATCCAAGCATACCACTAAACCTTATCAAATAAACTTAACCTATAGCAAACTTAAAACCTAAAAAAGAAACACATTTTTTCCTTTGAATAACTAGCTTTTAAAACAATGGTGATATGGTTGATCCTCAGCAAGAATAGGTTATTATGGTAAACGTGCATCTTTTGAAGACTAAGCATCAAAGCATGAGAACTTTTTCACTTTTACAAGTAGCATTATCTTAAAAAGCTGCTAATGTGAAAAGCTCTTTTGGGAGGCATATTAGACAAAAGTCAGGCAATCTATTAATGTGAAAACCTCATCCTAAGGTTATATTAGGCAAAAGTTAAGGCATAGCTTGCTAGAAGGAAAACTTTTAGGCCCTCTAAGTGAAAATTAAGGCAAAGAAAAAAGATGGAAAAAAGATAAAAATTTTACATTCTAGAAGGAAGTGGGGGCATTACTAGTCAATGAAGAAATGTCCATCTTGATTCTCAATAGCTATAAATCTTACACTTTTGTAAAATAAATAATTGTTAATCAATAAATAAAATAGACATGAGCCCTAAAAATAACCAAACCTAGTCCTCTAATACCTCATAAACACACTTTCTTTTAGCCTCAGTCAAGCAAATCAACCTTTCCGTGATAATCCTTTTGAATTGCTTCAATTGTACCCATCTACTGGAAAAGTCAATGATTGGTCTCACATGTATAATACATAACATGCATACATGTATATAATTTTAGGTATGTAAATAGTTTCATTTTGAAAATAAGCACATTTAATAAATACTATAACTAGGTTGAAAGCAAGCATTTCAGAGGCTTACATTTGTTTCATTGCAAGCACGCCCTCTTTACATTAATGCTTTTTATGAGAAGTAAACATGGTAGGATATAGACATCATATTGTTAACAGCCAAGAATCTTATAAATGCTTATTCGGGGCATTTGATCTTTGAACCACCAAGTCACATTCGTCAACACAGGTATGCCATGTAAACTTAGTCCAATTTCTAAGTTGACTATTGTACCATGTTTATGTATAGGTTATGGAAACCATTAAAAGGCAAAAAGAATTAAGATCAATGAAGGTTCTAAAACCACTGAAAGATAACTTCCCAAATGCTTGCTCTATACGTTGAAGCAAATGCCACTACGGAGGGCAAGCTTATTAGTTACAAATGCATTGTCATTTGCCCCAACACAAAAATGACCTAGTCACTACATGGATGGATGACATAGTAATTAAAGTCAAAGTCAAAGTTAGCTAATAAGTGTATATATTTATTTTCATGCAAAATCATACACACATGGGATTACCCTATTATCTTAAGGGTAATTATCACACTACAGATAGATTATAGACACCACAAACACGTCGAAAGGTATGCATTCAAACCTTTTGCCTAATGTAAAACACTAATATTAAATCTTTGCTTATATAGAAAATAATAAGAATTCCACACTTTAGCAAGAGTCAATGCAAGGGGTAAGCTTACTAGCATTTCACTATATAGTGCATTGCCTCTCCCTTTAGTGATAAGCTTCCTAGCATCAACATCAGCTTTAAGGCATGACAACTAATAAGCACACCAACAAAATAAATGGCCTAGAGCATAGCCTCTAAAACAACCTAGAGAATGGCTTTAATTAATAAAGTTAATAGATGTCGCACATACTTAGTAGACAAAGCTTTTATATAAAGTCAATAGATGTCACACCTAATTAGCAAGAGGAGTGGTTGGTCTTAGAGAGGGTTAAAACTAAAAATATCAACCATCTCAATCCCTTACTAGGAAAAGAGTTAGCATCCTATGCTTGAATTATCTCAAACCCTTATTGGGAAAAGGGCTAACATGCCAAACTTTAATAACCCCTATTAAGAAGAGGGTCAACATCCTAGACTTCAATAACCCTTATTAGAAAAAGGGTCAATGACCTAAGCTTTAATAACCTCTACTAGAAAAAGGGTCAACATCCTAAAATGTCTCTTGGGAAGAGTGTCAACATCCTAGGATTCAATCATCCCAAAACCCTATTAGGAAGAAGTTAAACATCTTAGAATTTAATAACCCCTACTAGGAAGAGGGTCAACATCTTAGAACCCCTATTAGGAAAAGGGTTAACATCCCAAACTTCATTCATCTCAAACCTTAATGGGAAGAGAGTCAACATCCTAGGCTTCAATCATCTTAAACCCCAACTAGGAAAAAGGTCAACATCTTAGAACCCCTACTAAAAAGAAGGTTAATATCCCAAGCTTCAATAATCTCAAACCTTTACTGTAAAGAGGGTCAACATCCTACACTTTGATAATCCTTATTAGAAAGAGGGTCAACATCCTAATATTCAATCATCCCAACCTCTCTAAGAAGAGGGTCAATATCTTAGAACCCCTATTGTGAAGAGACTCAACATCTCAAACTTCAATAACCCCTACTAAGAAAAAGATCAACATCCTAAGCTTTAATTATCTCAAACTCATGCTAGGAAGAGGGTTAACATCCTAAAGCCTATTGAGTAGAGAAAGTTGTCAAAACTAACTCTAAGGCATAGATGGGTGTCTCTTCTTTTATTTTGAACCTTTATGTGACTTGATGTACACACTTTTCAAGCCCTATCAAAGTGGGGGCAACTATAGACATTGACAACTTAAGATACTTCCTAGTTTTAAGGGTTTCCAATGATAAAGCTCCTTGATGTTAGATATTTCTCAAGAGATATAAGGGAAGGCTAACAAACCAAACAAAATACCATGAAAATAAAACCTTAAAACACCTTTAAAAAAGCTTAAAGAAGAGGCCTCGTGGACACCACATGATATCCTTATAGACCGCTTTTTACAAGGGTCAAAGTTCCATATAGTCTTCGAAGGCATTTATCTTTGATATCCATGCAGGCCTACTTTTGTAAGGATACATGTGTATGTGGACATTAATCAGACCTATATAAATATTGTTAACAAATATGTATATGTCTATACTAACCTCCTTATCATGAGGTTATAGTTCCATACTGACCTAAATGTTCATGGGCTATTTCAAAACCACTTTCTAGATAGTCTGTACTGTGGCCTATGAATTATTCTATAGAGACTATAAAGACAAACCTTTTTTAGAGATGGAAAATAAGGATTTTGAAAAAAAAATATCTTTTCACCCTTAGCATCTTTCTCTCATTTTATTACTCTCCTTCACTAGAAAATCCATAAAAACCCTAATCCTTCATTAACTAAGATTGAATAAACTTGAAGAAATTTTGCTTGACATTAAAGTGGCCTAACCTTACATAGCTTGAAAAAGCTCCACATTTAGAGTAAATACATGAGGAAACTTATATAAGGGGAACTTATTGACTCTTTTTAATCTTCATCTCTAATTTGTTTTCTTTTATTGCTTATTTTTCTTTTCCTTTCTAGCTTTCTTTCTTTTTTTTTCTTTTTTAAGGTCTATGATATTTAATAAAAATGGATTATTAAAAGACCTACATTGAGAGGTCTGCTCTATTAGAGATGGGAGACTTTTGCTTATTTTACCCATTTAGCTTGCTTTAATATTTTGTTTTTAATACTCTATTTAACATAAAGTTTGTGCAGACATTCCTTTTTTAGGGAATAAGTCCCTGCAGACCCATATCTCTATATGTTGCATTTTTTTAGTCCATGCATACCTATATTAGGTATTAGTGTTGAAGTCCTCTATTTTATTTGCATCTTCTTATTCTTATATTTTGTATCCTTTATGAGAAAGAGGGGAGATTTTTGCTCTTTTTACCTATTTGGATTGCTTTAATATTTTTTATCCTTTATGTAACTTAAAGTATGTATGGATATCCCTTTTTTAGGGAATGGATTCATATGGACCTATATCTCTATATGTCGCATTTTTTTTGTTTATGCAGACCTACATTAGGTATCAGTGTTGGAGTCCTCTATTTTATTTGCATCTTTTTATTCTTAGATTTGGGATCCTCTATAAGAATATAGTTTTAAAAGGCCAATTTTGGTGGGTCTACTCCATTAGAGAGGGGAGATAATTTTTGTTTTCATTTTTGTTCATTTGCTCATTCATTCATTAATGTTTATTACTTTTTCTATTTTTGTGTTCTTTTATTGTTTGGAGGATAGCTATGGTTGCTTTTTTCTTTTCTCATCATTTTATGTGGACATATACGTCGATACAGATTTCTCTAATTAGAGAATAATGTTCATGTAAACTTATGTTTATACATACATTATGTTTCAAATATTTATAGGGACCTATATTTATGGGTGGTTTTTAGAATGGTTTTTATTGCTTTTGTATTTCTATAATAATGGTGAAGTTCATATAGAACTTCTAGTATAGAGTTTAATGTTTGTGTGGACCTATATTTATTTGTGCTTCATTGTATGTGTTACGTTTTAGTTGTCTTATGTGAAAAGGTCCTTAGGTATCTTGTGTATATTGTGCTAACTTTTATGTTTTGAGTCTGAGCACATTTTGGATTCCATGGAGGAAGATGTCTATAGGGACTTGTACTATATGCCTATAGGGTTTGCATGGACTAGGCTCTTATATCCTTATAGTCTGTATGGACTTGGCTCTATCTTAGTAGATCTATTTTCATATTTTATGCATATGGTCTGTAATAATTATTTTTATCCATTTCTTTAGATCTTCTATGGCATTATTTTTATTTGTAGTTGTTTTAAATATTTCCATGTATAATTCCATGCACATTTTAATAGCTAGATTAAAATGAATTTTAGCCTGATTAAGAAACTAACGTCACATTAAAATGTTTTATAGAAAATAAAGGCATAATTTGTAATGCCCCAAAAATCTCGACATTTATGAATAGTACTTTCCTAAGATTAATAGTGTTCGCAAGACCTAGGAGGCACTGGAGTCACCGAGTGAAAGTATTAATCTTAAAATATTATAGGCAAAGTTTGAGATCAATCAAAAGTCGTTTGAGATCAATCAAAATTCATTTGAGTGGTTAAAAATGCTAAGAGAGTTTTTACTGCAGTGTTTTGGGAATAGTGACCAAGGCAAAGTTGAACCGTAAATTAATTTCATAGTTGCTTAAAAAATTTTGAAACTTATGTGACCTGATACTTAAAAATTTTAATGAGTCTAACAATGCTAAAATTATAATTTTTAGATATTGGGAAGTAATTTTGCAAAAATTAGGTAAAATGAAAAATAACATATTTAATAAGTTTTCCTCATTTTTTGAGCTCTAAGTTTTAGAGGCATGTAGGGCATAATAAAAGTGGATTTATGGAATAAAAATGGATATTAATAGGGCTTGAGAAGTGAAGGAAAAATGGGAGAAAAATGAGAGAAAATGCATTAAAATAAATGACTTTTGGAGAGGGGGTATAAATAGTTAAAGTTGGAATAAAAAGTCAAAAACTCCTCCTCCCCTCTCTTTTCCTCTAAGCCAATGGCAACCTCTCCTCCCACTCCTCTATTTTTTCTTTCTTGTTCCTCTATTAGAGCTAAAAATCCTCTATTAAATTAACCCTATAGAGCCTTCCCACCATTTTACAACTCTAAGAAGTGGAAAATTTGGAGAAGATTGCTTAGAATAATCGATTTTTCAAGTTTATGAATAGTAAACCACATGGGTTCAAGTAAGAATTTTTGACTTTTATTATTTTTCCTAGATTCTAAGGGTGCCCAAGAGACATAATACAGCCTTAGATTGATTTTTAAAGCATAGATTTATTTATTATAGATTTTTAAAGAAATTTTGTGCTTATGTTAGGGGTTTCTAAATTGAACGAGATAAAGGGAAGATAAAGGTGTAGATAGACCTCACCTCCTTGATCATCTTGGTATGTGTAATCAAAATAGAATGTGCAAATTCATATGGAAACACTAAATGTCCATATTATGCTTAATATGCAATAAATGATTGAAATTGTGTTTTTCCATTAATGACATGCATTTAATAGGTTTTATGGCTTATTATGAGTATGTCATTATATTTAAAATGGTAAGAATGGATTGGAATCAAGAGAATGTGAAAAATGAGCTTAATGTGGCATATTGTTCATAATAAGAAGCATAATAGGGGTAAAATGGCTAATTTTTGTACTTAAGGTTAAATAAGCCTTAATTGGGGTTAATTTACTTATTTGGCATAAGTAAGAATGAATAGAAGTAAGAGAAGTCATTAGGAATGTAAAATTCTCAAATGTACATAATTTGTCTAAATGGATGTAATATGGGAAAAATGATTATATTGTGTTTAAGTGAGTATTTCTCATGTTTTTATGTCTAACCATTATGTTTGCTTAATTTACAAGTTGAATGTGCAATATATGGCCATTTTATAAGCATTGGCTGAATGGTCCAAGTGTCATAATATGGGTTTATATTCTTGAGTGCTAATTGGAAATAAATGAGGTTAAACAGTGACTACTAGGCTAGATGTTGGTTTGGTTAGGCATAGTGAATAGAAATGAAATACCATCCATGTATGTATGTGTTTATGACCATAGAACATGAGTATTAAGCAAATTTGTGTTAAAGATGAATAATGGTCATAAAAAGTCTTCTTAATGAGCATATTAAAATGAAACTAAATATTAAAGGGTAAATGTGGCTTCATGGCCAAAATACCTAAATAGGCATGAGAGCTTGTAATTTTTAATGCCATAAGCTTTAAGTGCATTTTTGTATGTATCTGAATATGTTTATGTTGTATGATTGGTGATGAAAATTAAATCGAGCTTAGATGAGCATGTGTGGCCGAATGGCTTATACGAGTACATATACATGATGACTCATAAATTGCGAACATTGAAATGTATACATGTTTCACCCATTATGATGATTTCAAATATGATTACTAGCATGAAGAAACAATGTTTATGACCAAAATATGGCTTAAACCTGAAATGAGCTTACAAAGAGTTCTTTAAAACACATTATGCCATATAATGAGAACTTGATGAACATAAAGGCATAAATTATCCTCAATGGTTTTATGACCTTAGTTAAATGCATATATGTATAATGCATGCTAAAAATCTATAAATGAGATAGATATTGTGATTGATTTTGCATATGGCACAAATATGGCATATAGTATGTTAAAATGAGCATGAGTGTTAAAAATGATGTTGTTAATGAAAATAAATAGTTTTAGTCATGTAATGGCTAAAATAAGTAAAATAAAAGCTATATAAACTAAAAATAATGATTTTTAGCCCATGAGATGCAATAACCTAGGAATAGATTAGTTGACTTGTTAACTAGGGGATATAGTAGCTACTAGGGCACTTTGGTGCTTAGATAATGACCTAGAGGTTAACTTTTAGTGTTACCTATGGATAGATATGCTAAGATCTTTAGATTTATGTAGGTGCAACCACAAGGTCCCATGGGGGCCACTGCACAAGCACATGTGAGTGCAGTCATGTAAGTTATAGGGGATATTGCACAACTTGTCTACATTAGTGTCGAAAGGCTCAAAATATGGGTCACTACAAAATTCATATCATGTTATCCATAGGTTGAGGTTATTCAAATTGGGCTTAAGTAAAAAGGGGGAAATAACAAAATTAACACTTAATGTATGTCATGACCTTACTATGATAGTTAAGTGCATGTATGGTTTGAAAATGGCTCAATTTAATGATTTATTGATTTTATATGTTATTTTCCAATACCTGTATGACATGGATAACATTGTACATGATGTATGTCAAATTGGACATGAGTACGACATCACCAGTTGCATGAATGTTATGCAATATGTAAAATTAATTATGTATGAAAATGAATGGTATATACCTATGGTATGTTAAAAATGATATATAGCACATGTTATTTTGATTACACCACTAAGCATTGGCTTAGTGCATTATTTGTTTATGATGCATAGGTAAGAAGACTACTTTTTGATACTCGAAGCCTCTAGACATCAAGAATTATCAAGAGAAGGATATTCTTTTGGTAAAGACTATTTATGTATTATATTTGTGGTGTATAGGTAGCACTCAAATGTGTAATGTAAAATGATAGGCCTAAATTGTATGTAAATTGTAACTTAATGTTCTTTTTGGTTTTTAAAGTGTGTAAACCTTTATAAACTGTGAAATTGCATGTTGTGCTATATGATATTTCTTTCTGAGGTTGAGATATCTTGTGTTTGTGTTTGTTTGCCATTAGAGTGATCAGAGGATCACATGAAGAATAAGGAAGTATGTGAAATGATTATAGAAATATATTTTCTCATGCATGTTACTATTCAAAATTTGGGATAGTGTCTAGTATAGCCCTTATGCTGGCAGAGTTTTGGCACAAGGATTCCCAATTTTGAATATGTAACATTGTTTGAAAAAGGTTTTTGTAAACTTGTATTTTCACACATAATGTTTTAAATAAGAATGTTTTATAACAAGTAAAAGGGTTAATGAGTTTGGATATCTCATTATGCATGTACACCTTAGTTGGGCTCAATGATAAGTCGGTGTCCAAATTGGGTAAGAGGGGTCATACAATTACATAAAAATAAATGTTTTGGGACCAAACTCCCCAAATGCCTAAAATAGTTTTAATTTGATAAAAGGTGTTTTAAATAATAAATTTCTTAATTTGGATATCTTTAAGGACCAAAGTACTCTAACCCAAAGTTTGTAAAATTGAGTAGATAAAATGTTTTAAATAGAAAAGAATTTTATAAAAAAAGTTTTAATTAATATAGATTTAGAACTAATGTTTTAATGAGCAAAATGATTTTATTTGAATAATAGTATGATTTTTTAACTATTAAATAATTTTGGAGCCAAAGTTCCATAGTTCCTTAGAAAAATGATTTTAATAAAAAAATGAACACTTTTGGTAAATTATTTTTAGGAACTAATGTTCCTTTCATCCAATAAAATGATTTTGGACCAATGTCTTAGATTTAATAAATTGGCCCTATTTAATGTATGATGGGTATTTATGATTTATTTTTTATGTGTATTTTATTTGGTTTGACTTAATTTATTAATAACTTTTGATTTGCAGATGTGTTTATTTTAAATTGCAATAATCACATGCTTAAAGGGAATTAATAAAAATTAGAACCATCGAGATGAAAACTAGTATTATGTGGTAGGCATGAATAAGAGGGAATTCTTAAACTTAGAATCTCTTTAGTTTACTTCCCGAACTAACCACCGGGTGGTGACTCACTCTCACTACTAGGTAAACCACCTTGTAAAGAGTATTTAAGATCTTGTCCTTATTTAGAACATGCCTTCTAGAGGTCAATTTTAGGTTTGATTTGAGTTGCCCATAGTCATGGTACCTTTACCACTAGAATCTTTGAATAGATGTGATACATTAATGAGGAGAGCCTCATATGTGTAAAATCACTCCTCTAACAAGAAGCTTACAACTAATGAAGGACATAACTAGGGGAAAACAAGTTGAAGCAATAATCTAAGAGTTTTTCCAACCTATGTTTTAGAAATAATACATCAGTGAGACCTACAAGGAGGCCTAATGTAAGGAATTTTTTAACCTTAGACAACATCAAATGACTATCTTTAAGTATGATAAAGAATTTTTGAGGTTACTCAAATATGAATAAGACATGTTCCTTACCAAGGTTGCCAGATGCAAGTGGTTTTAGAATGGGCTCAACTAAAAATTTCTGTCAATGTGGCTCTATGTAAAATAAAAGATTTCTTAGAACTTGTGTGTTGCTATAATGGAATAAAAGGTATTAATTAGTAGAAACAAAACAAGAGAAACATAGATTAATACAAGTAAGGCCAAGGATAGAGGAATGCCACCTTTGCTTCTAATAAGAAGTAAAAAATGCTCTTATGCATAGGGTCAGACATAAGGCTCTACAATAAGGTACTAGACTAGTTACTAGGGAGATTGTGGGTTAGCATTAGTAGCTAGCTCCCTAGGATTAACTATTAAAAGTGCTTTAGCATAGTTATATGAGCATTGCAATAAGTCAGATGGTGCTACTTGTTGGAGATTAACTGGAGCTTGTCTCTAGTGTGGATTTACTAACCATATGATTAAAGATTGCTCTAAGATAAAGAATGGGGGAAAGTAACCCCAAGAGGCTAGTCATACTACACTATTTAGCAAGAGACCTAAAAGATAAGATAACATTAGAGGTACTTAGAGAGCTACTTTTGAGATGCTTTAGAGACCTAAGCCATATGCCTTAGCCTACATTTATTTTATATAGGCTAGAAAGGATGATGATGCTCTAGATGTCATCATTGGTACTTTCTCACTCTTTGAAACTTCTATTCATGCATTCATTTACCTTAGGTCAACTTATTCCTATATGTATACTACACTATCACATAAATGGAATCTTGAGGCCAAACAAACTGAACATGACATACAAGTAACTAATGCATTTGGGCATAATGTTATAGTAAACACAATGTACATGACTTGTCCACTAAAGCATCAAGGGTATGAGTTCTTAAAAGACCTAATTGAGCTACCCTTTGATGAATTTGATGTGATATTAGGAATGTATTAGCAAGCATCGAGTGGTGGTAGATTGTAGGCTTAACAGGGTAACTTTTAAGATAGTTAATGACTGAGGAAGTGACTATTATGAAAAAGAGGTCAAACTTTCTATCTAATGTGATATTTGCTATTATGGCTAGGAAATTGGTTAGAAAAGGATGTTTATCATACCTAGCACATGTGAGGGACAAAAGAAAAGCTGAAAAAAATTGCAAGGTATACCCATTATAAAGGAATATTAGGATGTTTTTCTTAAGGAGTTAGATTGCCACCAAAAAGAGAGGTGCAATTTGCCATTAATTTGATACTAGGTGCTACACTAGTACCTAATACACCTTAAAAAATTGTGCTGGTAGAATTAAAAAAGTTGAAAATTTAGTTACTAAAGCTGTTGGATAAAGGATATTGTTATAAGATAAATATATTAGCTCCAAATCTTAGCGAAGGCAGATTTGTAGGCTAATTCTTAGGATAATTATTAGTCAGTAGTTACCATCCTAGACTCTTTGAAAGTGTATATATCTAGAAAATTTTTAACAAAAAAATTATTAAAAGTAAATTAAATTTTACTTTTGCCTATTTTTTCCATTTGATAATATGGTATCAGAGTTATAAGTTATTTTTGGAATTTTTGGGTTATTGTTAGTATTTTTTCCAATCATCAACTTCAATAATGGTCTGATACTCACTACCCACCTAGAATAATATGTGATCATGTTTTCAGCTAACTCACAAACTTTGATGACCATATCTTTAGTGATTGACTCTTATGCACTAGAAATAATATTTTATACCCCACTCACACACTAGTGAGTGGTGGTGCATGGTTGTGTTGTTAATGGTACGGCTTCGTATTTGATGTCATTCCTTAATTTTCAACATGTTTTCAATGTTGAACTATTGATTAGGCTTTGCCTAGTGTGGATTTTTGGTTCTTTTAATCCACTGTATCCTATTTTCTACTACTATTCTTCAAACAAATTTTAAATTTTGTCTTTGTTTATTATTTTGCTATTTTTTTAGACCTATCTATTAGTGAATTTTGGTAAAGATGAATGAGAATAAGCTTTTCATAATTGAAATAATTCTAACCCAATTTAAAATTACTAAATAGAAATTAAATGGGTCTAACTATTTAGACTAGAGTAAAACTATTAGAATTTATTCAAAGAGTGTTGATAAGGATGACCACCTTATTCATGATCCCCCAATTAATGAAACTAGGTAGAATTGGTTGTGGATAATGCTAGATTAATTTTGCAAATTAGAAGCTTTATTGATAATAGAGTTATCAACCTCATTAATCTCTATAAATTTGTTAAAGAACTAATATATTGTCTAAAGTTTTTATATTTTGGCAAAGGGAATGTATTTAGAATCTATGAAGTATACAAGGCTTTGTATCATGTTGAGGAGGATGCTAAGTCTCTCACTTCATATTTCATGGAATTAAAGAAGAATTATAAAGAGCTAAATATGCTTTTGCCCTTTTGTTTTGGCATTAAAGTATAGTGGAATCAAAGGGAACATATGATAGTTATGAGTTTTTTTTGGTAGGACTTCCCTCTAAGTATGACACTGCAAAATCCTAAATTCTTACTAGTTCTAAGTTTAGCTTTCTATAAGATGTCTTTAGTAAAGTGTAATGCATATAAACTACTTAGTCAAATTAGTAAACTAATATGCTTGTTTCTCATAGAGGAGGTAGTGAAGCATTGAAAAAGAGTAGTAATAGAAAAGATAGGTGGGATAACAATAATGGGACTAGTGACATTATTTGTTACTATTACAAGGTCACATACAAAGTGGCATTATAAGAAGTTATAGAATCAAAATCTAAGAACACAATTTACAACTGCTAATGTTGCTGCAAATTTTAGTTTATCTTATAAGAAAATAGTCATAATCTTAGTTAATGAATATATAAGATTCACATAGAATCAAGAAGTAATGAAAGAAACTCTATCATAACTACTTTTACTAAGTCAGCTAAAAATGTCTCATTTCCTTCTCAAACAAATGGGTCATTAACTCTAGCACCATAGATCACATGACAGGTAATCCCATAATTTTTTTTAGCTTTCAGTCTCATACTATGCCATCTCTTATAACAATTATTGATAGATCTAGTTATATTGTTAAAGGTTTGGAGATTGTAAAATCCACATAATTTATTACCTTATCTTTTATACTCAGTCTGCTAAATGTTGCTTTTAATATGATTTTTGTAAGTTATCTTGCCAAAAACCTCAACTGCTATATCTCATTTTTCTTTGATTACTATCTTTTTCAAGATCTTATGACAAAGTTGACTATTGGTAAAGGGCATTTATCTAATGGTCTTTATATTTGGATGAATAGATGCCTCATTTAGTTGCTTGCTTTGTTGTTTGTGTTTGAAGCTCATTGTCAGTTGGATCATCCTTCCCTTTAAGTATTAAAAAAGAAGTTCCCTTAATTATTTGATGTATGTTCACTTGATTGTGAGTCTTGTAAATTTGCAAAACATCATAGAAGCTCATAAGTCTTAGAATTAATAAGCAAGCAAAGTTTCCTTTTAAGTTAGTCCATTTAAATGTTTAGGGATCTATTCCTATTTTGTCTAAAATTAGATTTAGATATTTTATTACATTTGTGGATGATTTCACTAGAATGACTTAGATTTATTTTATGAAAATTTGTTATCAGGTATTTGCTCATTTAATATGATTACATATCCTGAGAAGTGATATTGCTAAGGAAATGTTAGCATCCTTTCAAACTTATATAAACCAACATGGCATTCTTCATCAATCATCTTGTGCTAGTACTGTTCCTCAAAATGGAGTTACTAAATGGAAAAACAAACATCTCTTTAAGACTGCTTGTGCATTATTATTTCAGATGAAAGTCCCTAAATCTTTTTGGGTTGAAGTGGTCTTAACAACTTATTTTCTAATTAATTGTATGTTGTCCATGGTTCTTAAGGTGATGTCCTTTACAATATTCTCTTTCCTACTAAACCTTTATTTTTACTTAAACCAAGACTATTTAGGGGTGCTTATTTTATTCGTGATGTATGATGTCATCTTACCAAACTGGACCCTAAGGCGCTTAAATGTGTCTTCTTAGGCTATTCTCAGCTTCAAAAAGGATATCAATACTACTTTTCAGATTTCCCAAATATTTAGTATCAATTGATGTAATCTTTTTGGAGCACATCCCATTCTTTTCTCCAAAGTTTGATTTTAGTAGTATAAGGGAGAAAGACAATTGGTTGATATATACGATATCTTTTTTAGTTCTTAATGTGGCATTGCTAATTTTTGAACCATCCATTACTAAATGATAGGTCCTATGGTGATAATCCTTGTGTCGAGCAAACTAAAGGTTTAGATTATTTGGCTAGTCCTCTATCTCTAGCTTTTATAAAGTCACCTATTGTACAAGTATATTCTAAAAGACTAGAAGGCCATGATACATGCCCTATACCAACTCTTTTGTCATATGATCCTTTAGCAAATGACCTTGATGTGCCTATTAGTCTTCAAAAAGGTAAATGTTAGTGCACCCTTCCTAAATATCCCATTGCTAATTTTATTTCCTATGAGCACTTATCTTCTTCTTCTAGCTCTTTAATTGCTTCTTTAGACATTGTGTCCATACCTAATATAGTTAAAGAAGATTTATCCCATATAGGTTGGTATAATGCTATGCTTGATAAGATATAGGTTGTAGATGAAAATCATACATGGGATCTAGTCAATTTACCAGTAAGTAAGAAAACTTAGGATATAAGTCATTATTTGTAGTTAAATTTAATATATATGTTTTATGGCATTATTAAAAGTGAGATTGGTGGGCAAAGGGTTTGCTCAGACCTATAGTGTTAACTACTTAGACATCTTCTCTCTATTGGCCAAACTTAATTTTACTCACCTATTCATCTCCTCAGCTGTATCAAGGAACTAGCCCTTACATCAGCTGGATATCAAGAATGCCTTTTTGCATAGTGATTTTATAAAGGAGGGACATATAAAGCTAACCACTAGGTTTTGTTACTTAAGGGGAGTATGGGAATGTATGTCATATGAGGAAATTTTTATATGGTTTGAAGCAAAGTTCATGAGCTTGCTTTAGCAAATTTAGTTAGGTAGTTCAAGAGTTTAGGCTATAGAAGACCAAGTGTGATCATTCAGTTTTTTTTATAGTAAGTCTAAGGATGGGATCATTTTACTTATAGTCTATGTTAATGGCATTATCATTACAAGATGATTATATAAGAAACTTTACTCTCTAGACATTTTTATAGACCAAATTCCATATAAAAGACTTGGGTCAGTTAAATACTTCTTGGGAATAGAGGTGACAAGAAGTACGAAAGGATTTTCTTATCTCAAAGAAAGTATGTTTTTAATATGCTAATATAAATTGGTAAGTTAGGAGCCAAGCCATTCAATACAATAGTGACCCCTAACATTTATCTATAAAAGGACAATGGTGACTTTTTTGATGATTCAGAGAAGTATAAAAGGTTGGTGGGGAAATTGAATTACCTTATAATGACCATTCAAGACATTTCCTATTTAATTAGCATTATTAGTCAATTTTATGTCCGAGGCCATAGTTAAACATTAAGTAGCTTTGAAATAGATTCTTAGCTATTTAAAGGCAGCTTTGGGCTTAGGTTTTCTACATAGTAACCAAAGACACTTTTACATTAAGTGTTTTCCAAATGTTGATTAGGCGGGATAAAAAATAGATAAAAAATCTACTACTAGCTATTGTGTCTTTATTGGTAGAAATTTAGTGTCATAGAAGAGTAAAAAATAATATGTTGTATCTCAGCCTAGTGCGAAATTAAAATATTAGGCCATGGCTCAATCTACTTATAATATTATGTGGATTTGCCATCTGTTAGAAGAAATCAACCTGAAGCCTCTTTTACTAGTGAAACTTTGGTGTGATAACCAAGTTGCTCTATACATTGCTTCAAACCTTATGTACCATGAAAGGACTAGCATATCAAGATTGATTTTCACTTTATTTGAGAAAATATTCAAGAGAATTTGATATAAACTAGATATGTGAAGATTAGGGAGCAATTGAGAGATATTTTCATAAGGGCCTTGAATAGGAACTAGGTTGAGTATCTTTGTAACAAGTTAGGCATAATTAACATCTATGCTCCAGATTAAGGGGGGAGTGTTACAGGATATGTATATTAGCTATTGTTATAGGTTGATTCTTAGGCTAATTAATAGTCAGCAGTTAATAACCTAGTATCTCTAAAAGTGTATATATCGAGAGAATTGTTAATGAAAAAATCATCAAAAGTAAATTAACTTTTTATTATACTTATTTCTACAATTTTATAATATGTATATTCATCTTAGTATTTTACTATAGGGTGCACCAGTTCTCTTTGTGAAGAAGAAAGGCAAAACAATAAGACTATGCATAGATTACCAACAGTTGAATAAGTTAACTATGAAGAAAAAGTACCCTTTTTCTAAGATTGATCACTTATTTGTTCAACTTAAGGGAGTAAGTGCATTCTCAAAGATAGATCTAAGATCAGGCTACTATCAGTTGAAAGTAAAAGATGTATACATGCATAAGACAACTTTCACAACAAGGTATGAGCACCATGAGATTTTAGTGATGCCTTTTGCTTTAATGAATGTACTAGTAGCTTTTATGAACCTTATGGATCAAGTTTTTCATTCTTATTTGGAATGGTTTGTAGTGATTTTCATATATGATATTTTGGTATACTTTAAAGACAAGGAGGAGAATGATAAACATTTAAGATTGGTACTATAGAAGTTGAGAGAGAAGCAGTTATATGTTAAGTTTAGCAAGTGCGATTTCTAGCATGATGAAGTGGCATTCTTAGGCCATATTAGTTCTACAGATAGGGTAGGAGTGGACTGTAAAATGACAGAGGTGATAGTGGTTTAGAAACCACCTAAGAGTGCAACTGAGATTAAAAGCTTCTTGGGATTAGTATGATACTATAGATGGTTTGTGTGACATCGCTATCAAATTCCTAAAGAAACTTAATAGGCGATGCATTTCTCCACAGGTCACCCATCCTAGGATTGCTCTAGAGGTAAACTCCTTAACACTTATTGACTATTCTAGAACTCTATTAGATATTACTTAGATGTCCAATCCAATCCTTAATCATATTCATACATGGTCTGATAGACTTAGAAAACCATTTTACAGACACTTTACAGGTCACAAAAAATTGGGCAGCATAATGGCTACCCTAGTGACATATCAAAAAAATTTTTCACCTATTAAAAATGCTTCTATAGGAAAGAAAACTATAAACCTCCATTTAGACCCTTCTGGTCCCCCAGTCAACATTAGCACACATCAGACCTATATCAGAATCAAACACATAAAGCCTAAAGCCCACAGTTATCAAACCACCCACAAACCAAACAAACACCACACTTACTTATATACATCACATTTTGGTTGTAAATACAAACATAATAGCTCCTAAGCATGCTAACCTAAACCTATAGGATTTACATGAGTACTAATACTAAAAGAAGAAAAAAAAATTTTTTTATACCTTTCACACTTGTATGGCTATACTGCACAATCACCTAGGTTAGCTTACTTATCCTTGTTACCTATGTAGCACAACATAGGTATGCTGAGTATAAAACTCAGTAGTAAATTTAAACCATTTAAAACATGCATTGGCAAACACATGCAAGCATAATTAATGATCTAGCTATAGTGTGTGAGCAATATGCTAGATGATTGATGTCATGTAGATGATATGTCATATTTTTTACAAAATTACCAAAATGTCACTGTAGTGTATTTACTAAAATTTACTATAAAAATTATTTACTATTAAAAATTATCATAAATTATTTTAAATTTACATTATCCACTATTTTAAGTCCTTTTCATATGCTCCAATGGATAAACGACACTTACAAACACTTGACCAAGACAGAACTAAAAAATGTGCAGTGGCCCATATTTTGGACCTTGACCGTTGCACCGGATTGATATAGCCTATAAGGATAAGTTCATAGGAACCTCTCAAGGGGCAAAAATACTGAGTAACTGTGTATAGATGTCAATCTATAGACCTCCTAAGTGCATTGATCATGTCAAATATTACCTCTGGGTCTGTGCAGTAGACTATTGTAGTGGCCCCTCTAGGGACCTTTACCGCTGCACTGGCATAGTCTGATATATAGTCAACAATGAAGAGTGTCTGCCCTATAGACTAGTGTAGTGGCTCGATTATGAACCTCGGCCACTGAACAAGCCTAGTATGATAAAGAAATAGTCTAGTAGCTGTTAATCACTAAGTTAACAGGTTAACTCATCTAGTAGGTGTCTAACTAATAGGCTATCTGAATTTATTTTATGTTTATTTCTTTATTGATAATTTTTCTATAATATTATAAGTTTAAAAGTAGATAGTTAAAACTTTATCAAACTGTCAATTTTTGACCTAGATAGTTATAGGTCATTTTTAGCTCTATCAGGCAAATACAGTTAAAATTTTCTATCACATTTTAACTCATTTCTAAAGGCATAAATTAAAGTATATTAAATAAAGTCTACCTTATTATTTTGGCTCACTTATTTACATGCTAGGTGGTTATTTCAATTATAGTTCCAAAATCATTTTTAGCTAGACACTTATAGGTTATTTTTCCAAATTGTGATGGCCATTATAAGTTCATTTTAGGTTATTTTTTATTTCTAATTGCAGTCATGGTTAAGCTCTCCATTAGTCCTAAAGCCAAAATCAATTAAGTATATCAAATTTCTAGGCAAATGGCTTACAAGCCAAGGTACATAAACATCATATGTTAAGTCACTTTAAGGTATAATTTAATGCCTAATATAAGTCCATTTTCATAGTCATTTTTTATGCCATTTTAAGCCAATTTTAGGTTTACTTTTCAACCCTTTTTCCAACCATTAAAAGTGTCTCACATGTTATCTATTTCATGCCATACTAAGCATACATATCAACCTAAATCATTCCATATACATAATGCCACAAATGGCATACCATTACACACATAAGTGCTAACTAGGCCTTACCTCATTTTCATGCCAATTTACCTTGCAAAGCTCTTGGTCACAAGCCTTAATTTGCCTTACACATGCTTTTAATCATATTCAAGCACACTTACACACACTTAAACATCACACAAGCATGCCTACACACAAATTATGCCTTTACCATGCAAACTAAGCCAACACACACATAGTCATGCCTCAACCACATTACACGTACACACACATAAGCTTAATTGATCCATCTTTTTACTTACACTTGACATCCCATCAATGACAGCCCTTATACCATACCATATGCTATATACTCATGCCATATACTTAGCAAACCTAATAAGGAACCTCTCGATCAAAAGGAAACACTCACTAAATCTTACAATTCTGACCTCTTACACCTATAATTCAAGTATCATCCATGTTAAATATCTTAGAAATCATGCCAAACCACCGAAATAACCTATGTACACACACACACATAAACTTGCACAAAGCTTTTAGTCAAAAGGGCATTTTACCTTTTCACATATTCCTTTCTTTAAATCAACATTCTAACTATACTTTACATACAAAAATAGCTTAAATATGTAACTAGAACACCAATTCACACATATTAGGCACAATTTACACCATTTCCATACAAGGAATCCTAGCCTAACACATATAAATTCCATTACTCATGCTTCAAATCTTTAAACTCACTTACCTCCTAATCCAAGGAGTTAAATTCCACACTTCAAGCTTGAAAGAACTCACCAATTCTTCACTTTTTCCTTAAGCCTGTATTCACTCCAATACCTTTTCAAAAATTCCTCAAAATTACACACACCTCTAAATTAAATTCCAAATGTATACATGTTCTTAGAATCATCAAATCACTTAGGAAATAAATTTAAAATGGTAGAATTACTTACATAAAAGAAGTTGCTCTTTTAGCACCCTTTGATGCACACTTTAGCTTCCTTGAATTTTCTTGCACTTTAGGGCCTTCTATGGATTCCAACACCTTTACAAGTTAATTTAAAACATAATTAAGGGATTTATGGTGATAATTGGGAAGAGAAAAACTTACTTAAAGCTATGAAAATAGAGGGGAGAAGTTAAAGTTAGTGTCAATATAGTAAGGGAAAAAGCAAAGGAGAAAGAAGGAAGGGTGAGTGGAAGTGGCCAAGTGGTAACTTAAGTGGCAAATAGGGTTTTTATAGTGATTGAGGTGGAAGGGGTGGGGTCCACATGTCACTTGAATAACCCAAAAAAGCTCGATTTTGGCAAAAAATTTAGGGAATTTTAAAAAATTACTCGAACCTCCAAAAATCATTACGTTTATTTCAAAAATCCTTGATTAGTCCAATTTAGAGGCTCATAAATGTTGACGGCCAAATTCCACTAACAGGACAGTTAACCAATTGCCTCAGTTTACATGCAAAACCTTAAAATTAAAAAAATTTGCAAACAGCCTTGAAAATCAAAAATTCTTTCACCAATGGACTCTAGGGAATTTTTAACCTTTAGGGTATGGCATTTTTGGGTCTACCTAGT
>CANXYI010284092.1:0-10349 GCA_948208565.1 Hura crepitans | reverse complement strand
ATGGTACATGGGAAATTCCTTTCTAAATCTATTTCTCTAAAGACACGAAAGGAAAGAGAACATATGAGTAGGATCCTATATGCATCAGCTATAGGATCCATCATGTATGTTATGTTATGTACACGACCTGATGTAGCCTTTGCTCTGAGTGTCACAAGCAGATTCAAATCTGATCATGGAGATGAACATTGGGCAGCTGTTAAAAACATCTTTAAGTACTTCAAAAGAACTAAAGATGTGTTCTTAGTATATGGAGAAGGGGATTTACAGGTAAGAAGGTATACTGATGCCAACTTCCAGTCTAATAAAGATGACTGTAAATCTCAATCTGGTTATATATTCATATTGGGAGGAGGTGTAGTTAGTTGGAAAAGTTCCAAACAAGAAATGACTACAGACTCAACATCAAATAGTTGGTAAATAGGAAGTGAAGATTGAGAAAGTCCCTACAGATCATAATGTAGTTGATCCTCTCACTAAGGCACTATCACAAAATAAGTTCAATCATCATATAAATACCATGGGTATTAGATAAATGGGTGATTGGCTCTAGTGCAAGTGGGAGATTGTTAGTTGTATACCCTAGATCATATGTGTAATAAGGATAATTTCATGTATAATCAAACAATTATTCATTAATAAAATGGCATTTTTTATTACTTAGTGCCCATGTTATGACATTTGCTTGATAATAACTTAAACTATGTAATAAAGTCCATGATATAAAATCATAGCACAAAGGAAATCATGAAGAGTTCATGATGTGAGATTCTTATTGTATGTAAATGTGATAATACCTAAATTATCCCTCGTCATAGTATTAACAAAATTGGACATTGTTAATATGGATAGACTAACATATGTTATACTTTTTTACTAGGTCAAGCATTAGTTCTCACTAGCTGTAAGTATGGTGATGCTTAGAGATAACATGTGGATGCTTGTTTGAGAAATAAGTACATTGTAGACCTATCATGAGATCTTCACATGGATACATAATTTATGTTAGTGAAAAAATCTCATCGTATCAATGGTGCAAGTATCCTTAGACTTGAGATCATTAAGGCATCTTAAGTATCAAATGCTATACTTTAACTTTAGTGCTTTTACTTCAGCATGAGGTATACATAGCTAGGAGGTTGGGTATAGCATGAGCTACTTGAAGTTAGTTAAGTGATCAATAAAGAATTCACTACCCCGGATTATAGTGGGGAGTTTATCTCACAGTTCTCATAGAATGTCTTTATTCAGAAATCTTTGGCTACAGTAAAATGCGAAGTGAATTAGATTTACAAGGGCATATTGGGAATAAAGATATAAATATTAGAATCAACATGTTCAGAGCTTAATTAGACATAATTAATTAAGCATTGAGTTAACACAAGTGCATACTCAAACCTAGATGGAATAAGTGTGGTGAAAGGAGTTGATTACACGGTAACTGTATATGAAAGGGTAAAATGGTCAAATCACTGACCTTCTGACACTTGGGTAGTCATGATGCATGGCTAGATGCCTTTCTTGACTTGTACTTAAGTGAATTTATTAATTGAGAATTAACAATGATTTAATGATATTATATCACAGAGTCCTAGTCCAACTAGGACTCTGATTCACTGTGTGTTACTAATGTGCTTCGGAAGCCTATAGGGTCACACACCTATAGGATATGATAGATGAGGTGAAATTATAGATTATTAGATGGCATTAGATGTCATTGGAATAAATAAAATAAGAGCAAAAGGATGCATTGGGCTTAGATCCAAGAGTTGGCCTAAAAACCCTATTTTAGGCCCAATGCAAAAGCATAAGAAGGAAGCTGTTTTAGGCCTTTATTTGATTTAATTAAAAGCCCAACTTAGGTTAGCCTTTTAAAAGTTAAAAGGGCCCATAATTATTGACTTAGAATAACAATTAAAAGGGTATAATAACCCTAATAAAGTCAGATTTTGTGAGAGACATAAAAAGAGCCACCGAACAAAAAATTATTTTCTGCTTCCTCCCTTCTTTCTGAAAAATCTGATTGCAACACTAGCCTCAGGCTTTTGGATTTTTTCCATTCTTCACTTTGTGAGTTCTTGTCTCTCTATTCTAGTGTGGATACCTTGGAAGTGCTTCATACTGGAACACTGTGATTTGCAATAATCTGGTGTGAAGAAAAATCGAAAGGAATCGATTTTGAAGATAAACGTAAAAATCTTCTAAATCCTTTTTCTTTGCTGCATGTTTTGATTTTTTTTTTATAAATCATCTCATTATTGGGATCTATGGCTATTAATCTTCAGCTGTGTATGAGGTCATGGATTCCAGCACCTACAAGGTATAAAGATGAAGATTATACAAGCTAATGAAGAGTATAGAGTTCGAGGAAAGCTACTCTTTCGAGTGTTTTAGATATGAGTGGTGCATATGTATATGAACATATATTAGATCTAGAGGTGTAAAGGTACTCATATATTCTCTACTAAGGGATATGGGCTTGTATTATACCAAAATATCTATGAACTCTTACATATGGTATGTATATATATCTATAAATGTTAATTTATTATCGTTTAATATTAATCAGTGATGTATTTTGAGATAGTATATGTACGGATTGGTATGTTTAAGAGAAGATTATATATTGAGTATGTAAGAGTGGATGATTAGAAGGATTATAGGGGGATGGTTTTGAGCTAGTGATTATATAGAAGTGTTAATTTATGCAAATTACTATTTAAGCTAGTGTCATCGGACAACTATTATGCTGTTGAATTTTTGACATGATGATCCCTATTAGTATATATTTGAAGAAGTTTTTTTTAAGACAGGTTTATATGAGTTACAAGTTAAAAATATGTTTTCAAAAAGGCTTTTTGCATATATGGGTCATGAGTGAGAAGTGTGGTTGAGTGAGTTTGATTAACAGATGTGTATTGCTTCTCACTCAAATCTAATGATTGGATCAAGTAAAGGGTGTCACAAAACCACCATTAGATCACTGTATATTTACATGCAACCAAAAGCTTGTCGATCCATTATTTCTGTTATTTGTTAATTTTTTAGCTTTCAACCTCTTACAATTACTTTTGTTTAGAATATCATGTAATTTACATCAATTTTAGTCTAAGTTGATTAATTATTTTGTTTGAATTCTTAATGTAGCTTCAGGTTTCAAAGAGATAATGAACTTAGGTATGATGAAATAGGTATTAAAGGGTTATGGATTGTATTGATTAAATAAATTAAAAGCCTAGTTGTTGCATTTACAAGATTAAGCTTGTGTATATTTTAACTAGGATGACCAAGAATTACTTATTAGAGTTGTTTTAACCATCAACAGAATGTAAATTTAAGTGTAAGTCTACCAAAGATAAAAAAAAAAAAAAGAGCAGAAACAAAAAGTGGATGCACTTTAATATTTAAGTAGTCACAGTAATATTTAACTTTACAACCAAAGGCTATCTTTAAGTAGTCCTAAAACACTATCATACACAATGAGCTCCATTTGCTTTTCCAAATTTCTACCATTTTCTCATAATCTTCAAGCCTATTCATTATCATCGCTATAATTTCATCTTACATTCCAATAACTACCTTATGCCTCACTTCCTTAATCATTGAGTTAAAGGACTATGTTATATTGTTATCAACCATATCTTTTTTTTATGTTGCATTAAAGTGGGCCTTACACCATATTTATGGATTGGTAGGCATCTGACAATATATTCAAAAAATTTCCCTATATACTATAATGCGTCTCCAAATTCTTCTACATATGTGTACTAAATTAACCATTAAAGTAATTTCCCAAATTCCCGACTCCCTATTTTTTACTTCAATTAGCCTTAATATGTATAACATAAAATCTATGAGAGGTACCTAACATCTTTTTTCTTTTTAATTGTGTCATTAAGACCCTTTATATATGTAAACACCAAGATTTTGGGCCTATGATGATAACTAGAGATAAGCTTATGCAACAAGGTAAAAAACCTATAAACTAGATTCGTACCATCTTAGTGCAAATCCACCCGGACTTGACGTTATGAGGTCCATACTAACCAACAAAGACTTAGCCTATAACAGTAAAGCCCATAGCCTATGGTCCGCTGGGAAAAGCCAAAGCCTATGTTTGTACAGACTAAGGTTGACTCAACCTAGAATAAGGCCCAAGGCCCATGAACCATTAGGGTGAACCCAAAACCTAGGTTCGCATGGACTTAACACTTATAATCTATAAGAACTTACCGCCGAAAAGCTTCTAAAAACTTAATCCTCCTATTTAGACCCTGACTACTAATCCTATCAGGACTCTCCCTCTTCTAGAGGGGAGACCTACATACTAAACCTATAAATACCCCTCTAAGGTGAGAATGGGAGAGGGAATCTAATAAGAGACAAATTAGAGAATCAAAACCTGTAATTCTGAGAGTCTAGGTGCTAACTCCAAAGAAAGATTCGCTCTACTAGTCCTAAGCCCATACTAAAATAATCTTTCTTTCTAAAACTCAACCACGATCTTATTGCTTGAAGCTAATCATAAGGTAAGATATGTTGTCTCCATTTGAATTATTTATCTTCAATCATTCCATTTGTATTGTTTCTATAACCGAATATCTTTTAGGATTAATCGACATGTGAGTTGGATCTGTGTAATCCCAACATCGAGTACAGGAGTAAGTTCACGTTTTGTACTATTTTCATTATATATAATCATTCATTAAAATGATATAATCATTCTGTAAGTGATACCTAAATCGCACAAACTTATCTTAACGTATGATGAGGTCTGTACGAACATACTATTTGAATGTGTGCATGATATGAGGTCTGTAGAGATTATTGTTCGATGATAGTCTTATGTTCACCTTATGTGCTCTATTTTGATACGTTCTAACGCATGATATTAATCTATCTTCATTGATATTCTAAAATTGATGTGTGGTCCGCACATAATGAATGTAGTCTGTATGGATATATGTGTTTTATGTATGAATATTGTCTTTTAGTTTGCATAAACTCCCTTTCATGAGGAGAGTAATCTGCACAGATATAAGTTTTAAAGATACGCATTTCATGTGTGGTCCGCACGAACTCCCTTTCACAAGGAGTGTAGTCCATACGGACACATATTCTGAAATATAGCTCTTATGAATATTATTATGATGAATTTATTTTCTCTTAAAAACAGTATGATGAATTTATGTTCTCTTTTGTATGATCAATTTGTCATCTTCTTAGTTATGATGGTTATTTGAGCATATTTCATGAGCATTCATATTTACATGTAAATTTATTGCACATATTGTTATCATTCTGTTTGGTACTGTTATTAAGTCCTCATAGAACATTGTTTGTGTTACTAATCATTTTCCTTAAGTTGTGTAAGACTAACCATTCCTACTGAATATAAAGTTCAGATAGACATATTCATTGCGACACATTATAGTCCGCACGAACATAAACTGGAGGCTATACCGAGTCCGCACGAACTTGCCAATGCAAAAATAGGACTAATAACTTATTCTTTATTTACTTATTTGGTTTTGCACATTTTATTTCTCTTATTTATTTTAGGTTGTAATAGGCAATTTAATAACTTGTTTTACATGGAAAAGCCTAATCTCACATCAATGATTTTTCTACCTAATTAATTGGTATTTTCTTAACAAAATGGTTTAGATTTTTCCATAATAAAAGTCACATAAAAATGTATTTTAACAAAGGCTAATCTCCTAGAGGTAGGAGCTGGCTAATTACCCCCAATTCCTATGAAATTATGGATAGTTGTCAGGTCAAATAACAACTAATAAAAAACTTGATTTGTGGATGTCCAATTTACACTTATGCTTATTGTATATCCTCAATATTATTTATTTTCTTTATGTGAAAACTTGACATGATACGGGATTGATAAATATTAGAATATAAAGGAAGGTATATTATTGAGGCATAAATAAAACCTAATTTTGAATCCTTTCTGGGCAAAAGATCAGTGGTCCTGGTGTAGAACCAGGTGGTGACTCCAAACACTAACCGCCTCGCCCCTAATAAAACAACAAAAATCTATAGTGGCGACTCCGCTAGGGAATGGGAATTGAATCTAAAAGTGCCTAAATAACATACCTTCAAATATTCTATTTTTTAACAGTCCCATACATTTCATCCTATAAAATGTATCCCTTTTCACTTTGGATATCGTTGCAAACCATGAACCCATTTTTCATTTAAAAATAGGGAATTGCTAGCATATACATCACTTACAAGCCTTGCACCTTTAGGTATATTAAATGGTGAACTAATCAGTCACCATTATCCTTGATTAGAAATACCTGTTAAGAGGGACCCCCTACTTATGGGAGCCATAAGCCTTTTTAGACCTAACCGTGAAGCCTATATAGTTAAACTTAGCAACTTCCCTTAGGTTGTATGACCCTAAGTGTTTGTGATTGCATTATGATTGCTATGTGGGTTTATTACATTTAATCTTATTTGAAATGGGGCCAAGCTTATTATGCCTTTTATCTGGAATGGGCCCAGCCTAATTTCATCTCAAACAAGATTTAAATGTTATAGGCTATCATTCTTGCATGCGCATTAAATACGAGAGGTCATTAGGCCTAATTAGACCCATAATTGAACTTATGGATCCTCTGATGATCCTTAGGTAACCCCACCAAGGAAAGGAACAGCTTGACCTTGTGTGTGGGAGTGTAAGGTTAGAAGGCTTATTATTTGTGTTTGTCTTTACACACCTAACATCTATACTTTTTGGCGTTTATATATATATATATGCATAATATTGTAGTGTACCTACTTATAACATAAACTTCTTGCTTTTATGAATAAACTTCTTGCTTTCATAAAAATGCACACTTTGTAAATATACATTGTAACATACTTATCCCTATGTATCTCATCCATAACATAAGCTTTTTCTACTCCAACATCTCTATAACAATCTAGTTCACATGTATTGTGAACAAGTACACTTCACATGGGCACATGACACATTAGCTATGCATCAAAGGTTACTATCTTATAAAAGTTCAATGACTTCTTGATCATGCATCTTGTAATCTCACTCATGCATTAACTATCTATACCATGCATCCATATATATACGTGCATCATGCTTGTTCTAAAGATATCAGTGGTACATAAAATATCATACATGAAACACATATATCATGCATCATCTTAGATAACTCACACATCATAACTAACCCCTTATTTTGCAGCCTTCAATGATCCATCTACAACCTACCAAAAAAGAGAAATCATGTCTGGAGATGAAGTAGTAACAAAGGCCATGCTAAATGAGATCTTTTAAGACATGAAGACTATGATGGCCACTATGACCAATGCACTTAAAAGTATATATGCCCAGTGAGATAGAGGCCAACCCTCTGCTACTGACAATGGTAAGAAAGAAACGACTGATGAAAAAGACAACCGGGTTTCTAGCGAAGAGATACCACTTATTAAGCCCAATTATAATAAGGTTCCACCACCCAAGTATGATGAGGAAGATCATATCAAGGAGCTGAATGAAAAACTTAAAGCCATGAGTTAACTAGTGACTAGGAGCAAAGACATTAACCTAGAAGACATCAGCTTAAAGCCTGATCATGCCATGCCCCATAAATTCAAAATGCTAGATTTAAGCAAGTTCGATGGTACTTTCATCCTAAGAACTCATTTGAAGCAATATGCAATAGCTATACGATCGACCAACCTATCAAAATCACAAATAGTAAGCATGTTTAATATGTCCCTAACTAGGCAAGCCCTAGATCTGGCCCTTGCATTTAACAAACAGTTCTCAAATAATGCAACCATCGAGGTGACCCTTAAAGACTTAGAGTTGGTACACCGAAAACCCTACAAATCCTTTTCAGAATATTTAGAATGATGGAGGGCTAATGTACTTAAAATGAGAAATAAGCCTAACGATACCAACAAGATGAAGAAGTTCATCAAGAATGCTAATAGCTACATAAATGTCAAGCTCTCTACTAAAGGCATTACCATATGGGAACAACTCAAGGACAGCTATTGACCTTGAACTGGCATTTCAAAATAAGGGATTCAAAAATAATAAAGTTGCTAAAAGTAATAATGGCAATAATAGCTTAGGTCAAACTATGGATGTTAACATGGTCAACACTCGCTGCTTCTCTAAATTAGGTAGACCTATGTGTTGATGTGTGAACAAGCTTATAAAAGAAGGGAAACTTCAACTATTACCATACCAACCTCCGAGGGGCCATTTTCAGCTAAACATAGGCATGACCTATATTGTACCTATCATTAAAAGACAAGACATCTCACAAATGATTGCAAGAACCTTCATCATGCCATTCAAAATCTCATTAATGCCAAAAAGATACCCTATCCAGAAGCTAAAAGCTCCCCCAATTAATCTTATCTCTATTTTTTTCTTAGTTTAGTTTTGAGCTTTTATAATCATTTTAATTACTTTTTCCTTTAATAAAATAAAACAATGAATTTAGTTTCAGACGTTTGTATAAATGTATTTTAAGTTTAACATAGAAAGGGGAAAATCTTGGATCACATATTGCAAAGTAGATCAACTTCAGCTTCCTCCTAAAAGATGGATCAATGATTATTAGGCATCACTACGAATCATACATAACATTAGGCATCTCTACGAATCATGCATAACATTGGAAGTCACATACATGCACTAGAGTTATAGGCCCTCATTCATACATCAACTAAACATATGTTGCACAAGCACAACTCTATCCCATAACTTCACTTTTTCATGCATACTACTTAGGCTTACGTATGCATCATTCATCTATACATTACCATCCACCTTGTATCACCTTAATAGGAGTAACATACAAACCTCACCCATATACACATGTATTCACATTTGGCACACTATACCTAGGCATTACCATGCATCATTCATCATTTAAACTTCAGTAACCTAGTATCACCTCACCTAAAGTAAGTATCATATTCATTCATTTAAAACTCACTCACGTCTATGTGCATTTCTCATACATATCAATAAATTAGGGTACACCATACATGGCATCACGATGCTTGAAACATGTATCATATCACATTAACCATGTATCATTCTACTATGATGACCATCATTTGCTTAGGCTCTTTTAAGGAAATAACCCTCCTCTTCTCTAGAGATAACACTGGATGACAAAGGCTTACAAAGCATTAGAGCAATTGTCAAGGAAGTTGTGGCTTCAGAATTAGAGAAAGTTTGAGCCATGATTCAAGAAGAGTTCACCAAGTTAAAAACCACTAAGGGAACAAATAGTGTAACGACCCGAAAATCTCGACTCTCATGAATAGTACTTTTCGGGAAGAATAATTCTTCCCGAGACTTGAGTAGCACTAAATGTACCAACGGGTAGTATTAATTATAAAAGAATTTTAGGTAAAATTTAAAGCTAATCTGAAGTCATTTGGATGGTTAAAAATGCATGGAGTGCCTTCATCTATGATTTTAAATAGAGATCCTCATTTTACATCAAGATTTTGGAGGAAGCTCTATAATGCTTTAGGGACTAGACTCAGTTTCAACATGCTTGTCATCCTCAAACGGATGGTCAGTCGGAGAGAATCATTCAGATTCTCAAGGATATGCTTCGAGCATGTGCCATAGAGCTTAAGGGTAGTTGGGATAAGTATTTGTCATTGGCAAAATTTGCTTATGACAACATTTACCAAGCAAGCCTTGGTATGGCTCCTTATGAGGCATTATATGAGAGACGATGCAGGACTCCTTTGTGTTGGAACGAATTGACTGAGCATAAGCTTATGGGACCAGATTTGGTCAAAGATGCTGAAAAGAAGGTGAAGATTATTAAAGAAAGGCTGAAGGCTACTTCAGATAGACAGAAATCCTATACAGATTTAAAGAGAAGAGATATTGAGTATGAGGTCGGCGATAAGGTTTTTCTTAAAGTATCTCCATGAAAAAAGGTGTTAAGGTTCGGTAAGAAAGGAAAGTTGAGTCCGAGATTCATTGGACCATACGAGATCACAGAACGTATGGGTCCATTAGCTTACAGACTGGCTTTACCTCCAGAGTTGCAGCAGATTCAAGATCTCTTTCATGTCTCGATGCTGAAAAGATACATAGCAGACCCTTCACATGTATTGACAACTAAGGAAGTGGAAATATGACCAGATTTGTCATATGAAGAAGAACCTATTGGTATCCTAGCCAAAGAGGTCAAAGAATTACAGAATAAGACTGTGCCGTTGGTGAAAGTGTTATGGCGACATCACAGCATGGGGGAAGCGACATGGGAAAGCGAAGCTCAAATGCAGGAACAATATCCACATATCTTTGAATCAGG
>CANXYI010283963.1:0-10724 GCA_948208565.1 Hura crepitans | reverse complement strand
TAACTAAATTTTCTTATATAGATTGCTATTGAAAAAAAATCAAAACTTAAAAAATAAACTTTATCACGTTCAAAAAAATTCATTTGCAATATAGCGTGAATCAGTTAGAAAATAAATACAATTCACTTAATTAAATTATACTTTAATTGATTTTTTATTTTTATATGAGTTGAATTGGGTTAAAAACTTTATTAAAATTGAAAAATCATATCAGATATTAATGTATATCAATTGTTTATTAAATATCAAGACTAATGCAGAATACTATAAGATTTGATATAACAAGATATATTACTGTAACATACCTTATTATATTGTTGTACAAAAAATTCTAAATAATGTTATAACAACGTATGTTATTATGTTATAACTTGTTATAATATCATGCAGAAAATTAAAAAAGTAGAGTTTGGTATATATTTGAAATTGAAAAATTAAAAATGGAGTATAATTAAAATCAAAAAGTATTTGGGTAAATTTTTTAAAATTACAGTTAAAAAATGATGCATATAATGTAATTTCATTTTCTATAAATGAGTATTTTTTTAAAGCCCATTATAGGGCCCATTCACTTAAAACTGAGCCAGAAATGAATTTTCCATTTCCTATCACGAAGATGTGGCATAAATTTATGGTCAATGGATTTGTCGCGATGACGTAATAATAAAAATGCCACAATTTTTTTTTCTATTTTATGATTTTTAAATTTTTAATTTTTGAAATGGAAATGAAAAAAAACAATTAAATTAATTTTATTAATGAATAAAGTGAATAATAATTTGATATATGTAAACGAAAATTTCTTTTACTATGCAAACATAAAAGTACCTAGTCGTAGAATTTATTTTTCTTATGCAGTAAGTACAAATTTAGCCTATTCAAAAAATAAAAAGAAATAAATAATATTGATTTATAATTAACATTTGCTTCAGGATATTAATTAATCCTTAACATTAATTTTAGTTTCAAATTTTTCTCACGATTAAGAAAAAGAAGACTAAAGTATCAATTTTCATAAAATTATGTCTGTTTATATATAATAGTACCTACGTAAAACATATTTTATAAAGAATTTATTAACAATTTAAAGCTATTAAACATTTTATGAGAGAATTTTTTTTTTATGCAATATACTTCACGTCATTATTATTAAGTGAATATAAGTAAATTTTTTTTAACCGTAAGAGCAAATCACTGCCTTGAAACAAATATAAATGACAAATTCGTACCTTTTTATAAGAAAAAAAAAATCCTTTTTCTTCATTTTGTTTTCAAGCTGTAAAGTATGGACCACAAGGAAAATTTTACGAATTAACTCTTTTTTTTTTCAGTCACGTCAAAGAAAAATAAGGTTTGCATTAATTTTTCATAAAAAAAGAAACTCAGCAATCTTCAAAATTAGTAATAAATTCGTTGGTAAGTATGAATCCAAGAAAATTTTTTATTATTTCCTTTCAAAATAAAATACCTTAGTTTGGCAATGACTGAGAAATGTCAAGAAATCGACCGTTAAAATGTTGAAAGATGATAACAATACATAAAAATA
This sequence comes from Hura crepitans, assembly GCA_948208565.1. Classification (NCBI taxonomy): domain Eukaryota; kingdom Viridiplantae; phylum Streptophyta; class Magnoliopsida; order Malpighiales; family Euphorbiaceae; genus Hura; species Hura crepitans. Next base: position 9,178 of record CANXYI010283963.1, on the reverse strand, counting down.
AATCCAAAACCCCAATGTTTACCTGTGAAAAATTCTTTCATTTTATATTTTTATAACCTACACCGGCAATAAATTAAATATCCACAAAATTATTTCTACAATCAACCGCTTATCTTTAAAATAACTTTTTTCAAATGAGATGACGGATGAAATGAAATATCTTTAACTGATGAAATGAGATGACGGATGTCTTTTTTTTAACTAGATTATAGGTTTGTATCGAATTTAATTCTTAAATATATATTATTTTTAAATGCTTAAAAAAGAGTATATTTACTTACGTTATGTATCTATCTAACGTAAATTTTGATTAACCGAAATAAATGAATATAAGATGTCAAATGGCATAAATAAAAAAAATACATAATTAATAAATACTCAAAATAGTTAGAAATTTATGCAAAACCTTAGGACTTGAAAACAAAATCCTAAGTAATATCACATCCCTCAAGGCTGCAAAACACTCTTACGCAGCAAAACTATCAAGCCTCCCATTTGGCTCCTTCCTTAACAGCCTGTCGCCTCTCTTTTCATGACACGTGTCTAGTTCCATTTTCTCTATTGCCATTTGGACCACCATTCCACGTAGCCACGGCCACCCTCTGCCGGCCTTGCCACGTGGACCCCGCATCCATACAAGTAGAGGACCACCTATATATATATAATTGTATTTTTTTTTTTTGCAATTTTGAATATTATTATATGCTTTCAATAATTTCAGGTCATTTTCTTAGTGGGTCCAAACCAAAAATGCCCGAAGGCTCACCACCCATAATGTTAAATGCTTTTTTTTCTTAATTTTTATAAAACATAATTTGATTAAAAAAATATTGTTGAAAAAAGGGGGAAAATAAATAAAAATATAATTAAAGTAAAAAAAAATAAAAAGAAAAGGAAAGGGTAAGGTAAAAATTATCTCGAAAAGGGAGGAGGCATGCCATGAGAATGTTGGTCCCTTAGTTAATGTAATCATCTGAAGGGATAGTGACCCACTTCCAGAAGGACTTGCCAGTTTTTAATTTTGTCCTCGATTCCCAACAAATACTATAAAATTAAACATTCCAATACACCAGCAGCTATAGTTAATGTAATCATCTCATGGTTTTTAATTCCTATGGTACGAATTAATTTTATACAAACCGTATAAATTATAAATAAAATGTCTAAATTAATTTTCTGTAATATTTAATAAATATATTGAGTAAATTAAAATTTGTACATTTTACTTTTTCCTTTTAATTCTCTAATTTATGTTTTAATCTTCCTAGATTAAACACACACATTCGTCATAGATAATGGACAAAACATATTTTTGAATATATAATTAATTTATTTAATTATTAATTTCATAGCCAATGTGGATGAAATGAAAAAAAATTCATTTGCTATATATAGATAAGTCTATAAACATGATCATAACATAGTATTTTGGATTTTAGGGCACCTGTCTTTCTATTAAAATATTAAAATTAACTTTAATTGCAGAGTTATCATTTAAAAAATTTAATATATATGTCTTGATATAATACAGTAGATAATTAAATATAGGATAACGATTGGATATTTTTTTTTAAGTTATATCCTTCTCAAATTCTTCAATTCAATTGGACTTTCTCTCCTTTGATCAAAAGAATATCAAGAAATGTAAATAGTTAAAATAAAATAATCCAAGTTTTCTTTCTCTAATGTAACGGCGATTCATACGCATTGATATATGTCATTAGATTAAAAAAATATATTTTTTAATTTAATGATACATATCGATACATGCTAACGTATTATAATATTATTCAATTAATATGATACATAAATGCAAAATAATATAATAGAATAATTAATTTCATATGATTAAAAATTAAAATGAATAGAACTATTTTGCTTTATATCTGCCGACATAACCTCTACATAGACAGCATTTTTCATGTTGCTATGTAGTTATGCTCTTTGGGTAATTTACAAATAAATCGAAATCAATAGCTGCAAAAAGTTAAATATTTAATGGAACGAATCTTAATTATATTACCACCATACTGTGTCACCGTGCAATTTCAGAAAATAATTATACTATATTTAAAATTACATGTAATGTTTTGATTTTCTGATATTTTTATTCTATGAAATTAGTTATCTGAATTGCAGTTTTCATATCAAACCAACTATACTTAAATGGATAATTATGATTAAAAATAATTTATTTTTCCTCCCAAAAAATAATAAAGTAACCTAGTTTTTGTTCTATATTCAGAGATATTTGGTTTAACTTTTTGGGATAACTGTAATTTTTTTCAATTTTAACGGTTGTGTTAATAGTGTTTAGTAAATAATTTTAATCAGTTGCTAATAGTTGTTTCCTATTCTAATCAGCTGTTATTTTAAAAATTTCATCTATGAAGTTTTTTCTTATTAGCAAATAATTGATTTTTTATTTTTTTTTATATGGATTATGATACTTTTTATTAATTATAATTTTTTCATTATCTTATATCAATAAATTTTTTATTAATATAAAAAATAAAAATAAATGTTAAAATATAAATGATGACAACGATTATAATAATAGTCATAATTTTTATTTTTTATTTATATATGTATAAAATTATTTTAAATAGATTATTTTAATTACTATATATATAATATATAAAAATATATAGTATATGTGTATACAAATAAATTATATTTTTAATAGAAATTTCACATAAAAACAGTAGCTGCTGATAAAATTTTACCGAACACTAATAATATTTTAGATATCAACTATCAACTATCAATTATCGACTATCAACAACAGTTATCTGCTAAATTGAACTATTAAACTAAATGGGATCTAAATTTCAGGAATAATATTATATAAGAAATGTAAATTATTCCTAATCGTAACTATATATGTGAGTTACTAAAAAATTACGAAAAATTATCAGTAATTCAAACAGTTAAAAATTTAATTATATTTTTAATTGATTCGAATTCAATTTTATTACATGTAGCATAAAATCCATTGCAGAAATCAATACCCAAATATTTTTAAGTACAGATTTGTCATGATTTAAAATTTTGTTTTCTTCTCAAAAATAAATAATTTTGACATGAATGGAACCTTTGAAAATAATTAAGACTTGATATTATTGTATTGGTTTCTTATGATTCAAATATATCAACATGGATTGATTTCAACTTTATGGGACCAATAAATGAATAAACTGAACCATTTAATTAAATAAAAAAGGTTTGGTGGAGCAGGAGGGCCATAAGGCTCAATTAAATTAAATTAAATTTTAAGCAATCATATAATTGGACTTTTTGTTTCTTAATTAATTATAATATCACATATATATATATATAGCTATATTAATTATATAAGCCTAAGTACAGGGAAAGGGTTGGTTAAGGCTTAACATCACTATTAGGTAAGATTACCATTTTTTTTAATTATTAATTTTTGGACGATTTCAATTACAAAAAAAAAACAATTAAGATATAATTAGGAGTCTTATTGTAAAATTGGGAAAAGATTAGCATTAGTTTTATTAGATTTAAATGTCTATATTTTAACATATGGTTGTTAGGTATAGTTCTACATTGTAAAGCATGAGGGTATATGACAAACACATGTATTAGATTTAGTGGCAAATATTTAGCCGATTCTATTACAAAACCAATTAAATCGGACTCAGTCAAAAAACAATCACACTAATCGAAATAGGTGGAAGAAATTGAACTTTATATATATTTAGAAAAATATCAAAATAACGTCGTTTTGGTATAAAATAATATCGTTTTAAAAGTTTAATCGATTCGATTTATTTTATTTTCACGGTTTAAATATCGAATTGAAAAATTCAAAAGCAAACAAACCGAACCAAATATATAAAAATATTTCTCAGCTTGATTTTTTATTTTTTTCACCTTAATTATATTGGATTTTTTTTTCTAAAAAATTGAATTGAATAAATAGTTAGAATGGATCTTGAAATAAAAAGTCTTATAAATTTTATCCTCAAATTAACATTGAATATAAAATAAAAGAAGGAAAGATTTAAGAAACCACTTATAATATTTAAATTATGATTTTGGTTTTTAATTTGGTAAAAGAAAAACTTGGATGATTGATAAATAATACTCTTATAATGTTTGATTAGACAAGGCATGGATAAAATTAATATAAGATAGACCAAGACCAATTATAGTTAAATCAAATCATATCATCATGAAATTATAAAAACATAATAATAACTTGGTCATAGTTGACCTCACAAAGTTATAAACATAATCAAAACCAACCATTCTTCCAATCTTTAGGATATATGAATCAAAATTGTTGAATCAAGAAAGAACTTTTCTGTTTTATATAAAAATAATTATCTTTTTGAATAAATTAAATTTAAAAAAAGAATAATTATAATTAAAGAATAGAAAAATAAAAAAAATAAAACTACAAATGCATGTGTAAGTGCAATGGGAAAGTGAAAGAATATGGAAAAGGAAAGGGAATAAGATTGATAGACATCAAAGAGACAAAAGAAAGCAGAAGGGACCATTCCCATTTTCCATTTCCAATTTCAATTACCTATTATCCTCATCTCTAAAGTTATTATTGCACTACCACTCTCCCTCTCTGTATATACATATATAACATTCAATATTCGAGATTTATTAATTTAATCAAAGCGCGTTGATCAATAAAATATAAATGGGCTTAATTAAATACATGTATCAATAATTAATTAAAACCTGAAATTTTTGATATTTTGAGAGAAAAATAATTAATCAGTTGGTTGGGCCTAATTAATAAGAATGTCATTTTCATGTATTATTTAATGACCTTGATAAATCAAGAGAGTAGCAATTAATTAAAGATAAAAGATTTTAATTGTTGGAGTGTGTGTATATATTTATATTAAGTGCTTGTTCGTGTTTGCAATTTGCATTGGCTTGGATGACGGGCAGTACAGTGTCCCAACCAGAAGCAGCTATAGAAATAGGGTACCATATCAAAATTAAAAATCAAACCAAGTGTACTATTTTGATGCATTCAATTTAATTTATCTGTTTTTTTTAATTTAATTGATATTAAGAAAATAAATTTGTGTTTAATTTATTTCAAAAATTAGTTCAAAATGAGGGAATTATACATGTTATTATAAGAAGCACAACTACCTTATAATTAATTGATATGGAAAAGTCTGGAGCATAATTATATGCAGATATTTGCGAATGGCTCCAATATCGCAATCGGTGGCTCTGATACCATGTTAAGAAAATAAACTCGTACCTAACTCATTCCAAATGCTAACTCAAAGGGAAAGTATTGCGTATGCCATTATAAGGAGTATAACTATCTTATAATTCACCGATATGAAATATTCAACAATTCATTTGATTTTAAAAAATTTGCTTTATTAACAAACTTTCAAAATAAATAAAAATTGTTTTACACCAAAATGGACCTATATAATGTTATTATAACTTAAACCAAACTTTAAAATCCGAGCTTCAAATTTACATGTTATAAAAAAAATAAATTTTATTACACAAATTATTTGAAATACAACAAAAAATTTACATAAATATTAATGTTTAACAACCAATTTTAAAAAAAGCCCACCATTATACCTGGACTTAAATAAACGAGTATTTGAGTTTTGTTAAGCATGTCACGGATTCAATCTTATATCTGTATATAAAAAAAGTATCACTTGATAGAAATGTTATTGCTTTCGTGTAGTGTCCGACTTCAAATTAGTCAATCTAATAAACTTAAAATGCACGACATGAATATCGAAAGTTAAAAAACAAAAACCCTACAAGAATTGATATTAACCTCCGATAACATATCAACAACTATTTTGTTGATCAAGCTTCTACAAAGTTTAATGAAAATAAATTCAGTATCCTTTTAAGGGAACTAATTAAATATTTTCATCATTTTATCATCGTAATGAATTAATTTTAAGTAAGAAAAGTTCGCTTGATAGTAAATTAATTTAAATTTAAAAAAATATTAAATTCGAGCCTCTCAATTTTATATTTAAAATAATAAAAAAAAACAAAGTCAGCACTATTTTCATTATTATGGTGAATGGAATGCCACCATTCTCATATAATGCACCACCATTTTAGATGCATCAAAGTGACTTCATGCTTACAAAATTGACATTTCTTGTTGCATGCTTTTATCATCCTCACACCGGCTAATCAATATTGATGATTGATGGAAATGTTTTATTTAGATCACATTTATTAATTCATAAATTAAATTAATAATTAATTATTGCATAAAAATATTTTTTTCGCTTTATAAATATATATCTTATTATAATTAATTAATTTATAAATAAAAATATAAATTATTATAAAGAATATGGCAAAAATGATTGTCACGTATCGATATTTGTATCCGTAGAAATTATGATATAAGAATAATATATATTTATTAATATATGCGACATTTGGAGAAATGCTGCTGCAATTTATTAATCAAAATTGATAGAAGATACAAGAACAATCAAATTAATTCTTTGGCATTCCAATTCACATCATTTATTACATGTAATTACAGATATAAATCGGTATCACAAGAATTATATGCACAATAATTTTGATGTGAGAATAAAATATTGTGAAAATGGACAGGTAGATCCAATGTGTCTATACGAGATTGATTATGCATGAATATTCAGGTATACCTATATCTGTATATACTTAATCATCCCCTATACAGCCAATATAAATTTTAGAAAAATGTACTATTTTTTAAAATGTTTTTTTCATAACTTTATTTTTGAAATTGAAATGCTTTTATTTTAGGCCTTGTCGATGAATTAAATGGTTAGTCTATAGCGGTTGTTGATGTCAATAATCAATGAATTATGTCCAACATATTATGATAATTTGGTAAAATTTTATGGACGGTTACTATTTTTATGTTAAATTATTATTAAATAAATAATTTATTTATATATATATATATATATGCAAAATATTCATTCAGATATTGCATAGATAACAATTAAATTAATCTATTTAAAAAAATATTCACACATGTATATAAAGAATTGAAATTATAACTACTACATTTATTATTATTATCATCATCATTATTTATATTAATACAAAATTTATAATCATTGAAAAGGTATTGTGGTACAAATGAAAAAAAATTGCAAACGAGCTGAAGCTTTTTGAATAGTGACCGATTGGAAAATAATTCGTCATTAATAACTAATTAAAATTATTTACTAAATCCTTTTATCGTAATTATTTTAATGAAACAAACTAAAAATTATTCGTAAAAAACTAAAGCAAACACCTTCTTAATATCATCTTTAATATCCAAATTATGATATAAAAATAGTTGATATTTCCGATTTTGTATCAAGGATCGATGCTGCTTTTGTTATATGAAAAATTACAAACAATATCTAAAAAAATATAAAATTTTGAATAAAATACCTTATGCAGTGTATTAGTGGTCCGATGATGTTAAGGCTAATTAATTTGAAATAGAATATTTCTTTTTATTAATTATTTTATAAAATTCTTATATGTGATTTGGTATTCAATTACCTATTTTCTTAATTATTATTAATTACAATTATGTATATACAGCTTTAATTAATTTTACAACTACCTCTTCATTAGGGATGGCTACTGTTTCTTCTTAATGAACGTGTGTATAATTTATGGCACCAAAGCAATTGCTCATGCACACATATAATCTTTTATTATTTTTTTAAAAAGAAAATTTCTTTTTATTAATTACATACAAAAATTTGTATCTTAATTAATTAAAAATATAAGAAAATTTTTAACTGTTTAAATATATAACATTGAATTAAAATTAAAAAAATAAAATTCTTAATCCAACCATAAACATTAATGCCTTCCCAGCGTAATATCGAAGTTATCTGTTTAATTTCAGAAAGAATATAATAACTAATGAGGGGACACGTGCGTAGAGCCACTTTGGCACGTGATTAGCAGATGGCATACTGTATTTACATACCCAGTAGTAATGGGGCTGCCTTGGACAGAGGGAGGGTGGGAATCACGTGACCATCAGCCGAAAGAAGTCGGACATGGAAAGAAAGTGCTTTTTAATCTCTCCCTCAAGTAATTATGTACTTGCTACCAAATAAATTTATCTAAAATTGCCTTGTAAAAAATTATTAGTTGAATTTTTTTTATATATCAATAAGGAAATTAATAGTTCGAAATTAAAATTTTTTATTATATAATGATCAATTTTTTTGAAATATTTTTTTATTGAAAAATATATTTTAAAAAAAAAACCAATTATCTATAACTATATAACATAATTTTGTAACATATTTAGGACATTGTAGTTATTTTTATTGTTCACTCTTATTTTTGGACCAAGCAAATACACAAATATTCAAAGCTTAAAAAAATTAATATGCATGAATTAATAATGCTAAAAAATTAAGAGAAATTACCTCCAATTCAAGTAATTAACAATTTTCTTTTCAATTTTGATTTTACTTCATCCCTAATTATACAAGTATCAAAAAAACAATTCAAGATAAATATCTATATGTCAAAAAAAGCATATAAAATGTATTACAAATAACAACAATCTTCTATAAGACATTCAATAATAAAACTGATTTTAATATATTAAAAAAATTTGAGTTTAAATTTCAATTTTTCGTTTCTTCATATGTAAAAAAAATACAATAAATATAGATAAGAATTGTAACTAAAAATAAATTTTTAAATTTTAGATATGAAATCAATTAGAAATTTTATTTATTTTAGTATGATATATATAATTTGATTAAAATTACGAAGACATTGATACAGAATATCATCCATCAACTCTTTAATAAAAAAGAATTAATAAAGAAAAAAAGTAATAAAATTGATTTCCTGGTAGATTCCGTTGTTTTTTTTCTGCTTTGCAGTGACAATTCATTTGAAAATTATGGAATGAGCAAAAAGCTACAGCCACGTTGACCCTAACTTGAAGCACCTGTACCCTACGTGCCTATGAAATAGTGGCTAATTCTCTTAGGCTATATCCTTCCAAGCAATAAATATTTTTTGATATGGTCAGTATTAAGTATTAACAACGAGACTTCTTTTTCTTTTTTAAAGGAAAAAAAAAGGGAAAAATAATAAACCAGATTTAATTTCTGTTGTCCACTTGGACAATAAATTA